>PJEM01008864.1:0-57880 GCA_004023845.1 Helogale parvula
TTTTTTTTTTTTTTACAAGAGAACAAATCTACACCTTTATTTATTTACTTTTCAGTTAGTTTAAATCCTTGAAGGGTACAGCATCACATGGATTCTGGGGCCAATGGCTTTAGCAGGAAGGTTGCTTCGGAATTTGGTACGAACCATGCCACTGTTTCCATGAGCACGAGTTACTTTCCCCCAGATTACTCTGGTTTTATTCGGTTTGCCACCAGGAGTCACTGTGTTGTTTTTTGCTTTGTACACATAAGCACATCTCTTGCCTCGATAGAACTCAGTTTCATCTTGGGCATAAACACCTTCAATTTTAAGAAGCGCTGTGTGCTCCCTCTGGTTCCGAAGACCCCGCTTATAGCCAGCAAAAATGGCTTTGGACCACAGCCTTCCAGACATACTTGTCGTTTCAGGAGTCCTGTTCCCAGCAGGCCTCCACAGGTTCCGAGGTGGCGGAAAGAGAAAAGCCCCTAAAGGCTTTTTTTTAAACGATCTTATCTTAAAGTAATCTCTACACCCAAGGTGGGGCTCGAACCCACAATCCTGAGTTCAAGAGTTGCACGCTCCACCGACTGAGCCAGCCAGATGCTCCTAAATGTTTATGTACTATTGTAAGATTTTTGAAGTCATTTCTGATTCAGCATTAAGACTGTAAATGTGAAATAACCCAGTACGACCGATGGACACCTGTCGCTCTTGTCACTCCAGCAGGCATTCACTCGCATCCGAGTGACGGCTCCCTGGTTTTCTTGTAAGGAACCACTGCCTTCCGCCTCTCGTCCACGTGGAAGGCACGGAGTGGCTCGGCGGCCCGGGTTCCGGGTAGGCATGTGAGAGCCAGCCCCGTGTGCTCCCACTGACCCCACGGAGTCAGGAGTCTTATAAAGCCAGGGGGCATCACCTGGGTCGTTGGTAACTTCACCGGCTGTGGTGAGCGTGTTTACACCACAGAACCCGACAAATATTATAAGTCAAAGCTTTGGTTTTGCCGAAAAGCCAGCTCTTAGCAAGCACTGCCTGTGACTCGGGTCTGGTTAATGGGAGGAGCATGGCTTCTGAACACAGACGAGGGTCGGGCCTGTCGCTCAAGTCCAGCCAGCAGAGCCAGCTCAGGTATTGGAAAAGAAGCATTTAGGGACGGGGTGGGGCTCAGTCAGTCGAGTGTCTGACTTTGGCTCAGGTCATGATCTCACAGTCTGTGAGTTCAAACCCTGCATCGGGCTCTGTGCTGACAGCTCAGAGCCTGGAGCCTGCTTCGGATTCTGTGTGTGTCTCTCTCTCTCTGCCCCTTCCCTGCTCATATCTGTCTCTCTGTCTCTCAAAAATAAATAAACGTTAAAAAAAATTTTTTTTAAAAGAAGCATTTAGGACACCAGCCTGGTTCAAGTCGATAGAGCACACGATTCTTGACCTTGGGGTTGTGTTTAGAGCACTTCATTGGGTATGAAAATTACTTAAAAATAAATAAAATCTCTTTTAAAAAAATTTTTTTAAAGAAGAAGGAGGAGGAGGGGCGCCTGGGTGGCTTAGTCGATGAAGCATCGACTCTTGGTTTCAGCTCAGGTCGTGATGGTTCATGAGCTCAAGCCCCACACTGGGCTCTGCACTGACAGTGGAGCCTGCTTGGGATTCTCTCTCTCTCACTCTCTCTCTCTCTCTCTAAACAAATAAATAAACTTAAGAAGAAGCAGCAGTATTCTGTTCTACTGGGGTTCCTGGACAGGTAGGATTATGCTCAGATCTGCCAGGAGCTGCTGTAGTGAATAAAGCCAACATTGTGCAAAAAGAACTAAAAGCTGGTGAGAACCCGGGTCCCGTTGGCATAATTCAAGATGCCGGAGTCCAGCTCCAGCAGGTCCAGGGCTCCCTGAAGGATGGACAGTGTCGGCGAAAGGGAGAGTGAGAGAGCCTCCAGTTTCTTTCTGCTCACCAGGCAGGCATCTCTGCACTGACCAGAGAATCAGCTTTTATTTATGGAAAAAGTGTATGGGGCCAGCACAGAAGTGGCATCGGCCTTAGACAATGATTTCTGATGGCAAATTCTTTGGTATGTAAAAATTTCCCAAAACATAGATTGGTAGAAGACTCATGCATAATCTTTATCAACAGTGATTGATGTAGGAGACTTAGATGCTTATCACATGGGGAAAGAAGGTATCTTTAGCATTCAAATACAAGGCAATGTTTTTAGCCTAGCAGGCAAAAGTTAGCTCTTTGTGAGCAGGCCCCGTTTTCTTGAGAGGAAGAAACACAGGTTTCTCAGGAAATGGAAATGTAATATTTGATTCTATAGACACAAAAGAAAAAATCCCTATAACAAGTTCCTTCACAAGGTACAATTAGCATATTTTAAGATAAGGGGACAAGTCACTCCTGATACCAGTCAATAAGGCACCCTGGGGGTCGGTGCTCAAGCAAAAATAATTGAGTGGGGGGTAGACATCGGTCACCGTCTGACGGCGGGAGGCCTTGCAAACCCGCCTTACCTCACAAGGAGTTTTTCTCAACTTAATGAGTTCAGAAAATGGCTTCCAACGTCAAGGTCCTTGAGTCAGCACTGCCTGAAATCACTCTCCCCTGTGTGCCCAGTTCTACAAGCCAGTATATGTATTTTTCTTCGTAGCCAATGCTCTTAGGGCCCCATCCCAAATCCCCTTGGCCCGCCTCAGAGGGCAGCGACCACCAAGTCAGATGGTGCTGGTATGCTCCGCCTCTCCGGCCCCCCACCCAGGCCTCTCTGCTTGTGGTCTGGCTGCAGGATGGCCCAGAAAAAGGTTCAGGGACCTGATGCCACCAGGGGTCATCTTGAACCAGTGTGATACAGGGGCAGTGGACAAATGCCCGAGCTTCTCAGTCCCCTGGGGGGACAGTTAGGGGGAGGGTCTTGAGGAGGGAGGGAAGGGTGGGTGTTTTTTCCCCATTTCCATAAAAACAAGAATGCGGGGGCGCCTGGGTGGCTTAGTTGGTTAGGTGTTTCACTCCCGGTTTCTGATCTCACGGCTTCATGGGTTCAAGCCCCACATCGGGTTCTGTGCTGACAGTGTAAAACCTGCTTGGGATTCTCTCTCCGCGCCCCCCCCCCCGACTTGTGCTGTTTCTTTCTCTTTCAAAATAAATAAATAAGCTTTATTTTTTTTAAATCTTTTTTAATGTTTATTTAATTTTGAGAGAGAGAGAGAGAGGGAGGGAGACACAGAATCAGAAGCAGGATCCAAGATCTGAGCTGTTAGCACAGACCTGACAGGGGACCTGAAACCATGAACTGAGAGATTGTGACTTGAGCCAAAGTCGGATGCTTAACCAACTGAGCCACCCAGGCGCCCCGATAAACTTTAAAAATAAATAATGCAAAACCAAAATTTTTTTTAATTAAAAAAAATTTTTTGTAATGCTGAAAATCCATTCATCATGCCCTTCCTTCTGCAGTTCAGGGTTTTTAGGCTACAAGAGGCCACTAACCCAGATGCACGCCAGGTTTTCAGGCTCAGATGTTAGTGAAAATAAGCTTTTCAGTCCTGCAAAGCACCGGCGCACCGTGCGAGACATGTCCACCCCGAGGCGACTCCTCGTCCGTGGTTGATGGTCCAGGAACAAATTTAGGCTGAAAATAGCAAACTAAAGTTAGCAGGGATGTTCTGCCTCGTGGGCTCCTCCAGGAACATCCTGTCCAGAGGAAAGGATATTTAAGGAGAAAGGAAGCAGCAAGTAATAGAGGAAGAACATCTCACACACAACGTGTGGTTCTGGTCTGTGTTCCAGAGAGAGGAGGGGTGTGGACAGACAGCCGCGAAACGCCTACTGAATGCTTGTAATTTACTTGTTAGTCTCCTCTTTAACCTTCTCCTTATGTCTTTAGTTTCCCTATTGGTTAGTTTTCTCTCCCTTTATTTTCACTTCGAAGTAGGTTTCACCCTTCTTTCTTGAGATTGAGCCTCAAAGGCTTAAGTCACTTGGCCAACACGAGGCAACGGCAGAGCTGGGATTTGAACATGAACTCCCTTTCCTCTGGACTGACATACAGCTGGTGTTCAATAAATATGGTGTGGCGGGGAGGGCTCCTGGGTGGCTCAGTCAGTTAAGGGTTTAATATCAGCTCAGGTCATGATCTCACAGTTTGTGAGTTTGAGCCCCGCATCAGGCTCTGTGCTGACAGCTCGGAGCCTGGAGCCTGCTTCGGATTCTGTGTCTCCCTCTCTCTCTGCCCCTCCCCTACTCATGCTCTGTCTCTCTGTCTCAATAATACATAAAAACATTATTAAAAATTTTTTAATAAAAAAAGATAAACAGTTTTGTATGCTTCATCGACATTCCCCAAGCTCGTCCGTATAATAAGCAGAGGAGATATCATTGGAACCCAGATCTCTCTGATTCCAAAGACTGGCTCAAAAGTATCCATGCAATGAGCAATAACAAAATTATTATGAAGATAATCTAGGTTCACTGATCCCATTTTAGAAGCAGTTAGAGCATTTTGCTATAATGATTTGAGGTATTAGTCAGAAGTCACTTTGTAAGGAATGTAAGCCCAACCTAAACTCGCTTAAACACAACGTCGGGGAGACATCAGGCATCGGTGACTCTGGGGTGCACGGCTGTCAGGTGTCTCTATTCTCCTAGGTCTTTTCCTCCGTGTTGGCCTCCCCTCCTGAAACTCCCTCCACACGTTACTTCTGGGTTCCTTCCCACCAGCCTAGCGGCCCCAGTGGGAAAAGGAAATCCCGTTGTCAAATCTTCTAAGAAACAGAGGTGGGCTCTCAGTGGCTCAGCCTGAATCACTCCAAGCCAATCACTGTGACCAGAGAGTCGATGACATGAACAGGGCACCTGGGTGGCTCAGTTGGTTAAGTGTCTGACTTCAGCTCAGGTCATGATCTCACGGTTCGTGGGTTCGAGCCCTCTTTGGGCTCTGTGCTGACAGCTCAGAGCCTGAAGCCTGCTTGGGATTCTTTGTCGCCCTCTCTCTCTGACCCTCCCTTGCTCACACTTCTGTCTCTCTCTATCAAAAATAAATAAAAACATTAAAAAAAAAAAAAGCACGTGAAGACAGAGGCAGGGGGTCAGAGAGATGCAGTCCCACGCCAGGAGCACCAAGGATTGCTAACACCCCCCGGACGCTAGGAGACGGGCCTGGAGTAAAGGCTCGCTCGGGGCCTCCAGAAGAATCCACACCTGCAGACACCTCACTTTCAGATTTCTAGCCTCCAGAAGTATGACAGAATAAATTCCTGCTGTTTTAAGACAAGTTTATAATGGGTATATGTCACCCCAGCCTCAAGAAACTAACTCAAGTCTTTTACCAAAGAAAGAACAATGAATTGGGTCAATTTTTTTTAAATATCAATTCATATCGAAGTTAAAGCAAGATTAGTCTCATCTGTTTTGTGCACCTGGGAGGCATCTTACCAGCCGCAGTCACGAAAGCTCTCTCCCGTCCCTGGCCACGAGGCAAGCTTTTGAGACAAATTCCCCCTCCCTCCTCTAGGGGGCGCCTGGGTGGCTCTGTCGGTTAAACATCGACTCTTGATTTTGGCTCAGGTCAGGAGCTCGCGGTTGGGGGATTCGAGCTCCACGCTGGTGGCACGGAGCCTGCTTGGGATTCTCTCACTCCATCTCTCTCTGTCCCTCCCTGTTTGGGCGCACGCTCTCGGTCAAAATAAATAAACTTTAAAAAAATAAATTAAAAAACAAAGAAATATTACCTACAAAGTAGAAGATTGAAACTTCATTACAATGACAATTACACAGAACTATGTATTCGTTTGGGCAGGGACTGGGTGGGGACACAGGAAAATGAAAATAAAATATGCAAAAGGGATGTGAGATGTGGAAGTTAAGTGTTAACTGCCTCAGTCAGCCTAGTGTTGAGAGCAAAGATCTCAAGTGAGACCTACCCGTTCAACTCCCAGAGTCACAAGTACCCGGGTAACTTAACTCCTCTGAGCATCCGTCTCTCCCTCCATAAATTGGGTTTTTTACTCCTGCTTCTCAGCCTGAGGTTTCGATGAGATGAGGTATAAAAGGCCCACATTTATTATGTGTATGGAACCTGAAATGATCGATCTGTATTGGCTTTAATTTTTTCTATTTAATTTTTTAAGTGTATTTATTTATTTTGAGAGAGAGAAAGAATGTGTGTGTGCGCGTGTGTGCGCGCGCGCACGTAAGTTGGGTAGGGGTAGAGAGAGGGAGAGAATCCAAAGCAGGTTCCACACTTGCCAGTGTGGAGCCCAATGCAGGACTCGAACCCACCAACCATGAGATCATGACCTGAGCTGAATTCAGACGCTTAACCTACTGAGCCACCCGGGTGCCCCTGTATATAATTTTTTAATAAAAAACATTCATAAGATTCAAAAGCAAAGTGAAGGGTGCCCGGCTGGCTCAGTTGGTAGTACATGTGACTCCTGATCTCGAGGTTGTGTGTGTAAACCCCATGTTGGGTTTATGGATAACTTAAAAATAAAATCTTAGGGGCTCCTGGGTGGCTCAGTCGTTTAAGCCACCAACGTCGGCTCAGGTTATGATCTCACAGTTCATGAGTTCAAGCCCTGTGTTGGGCTCTGTGCTGACCACCCAGAGCCTGGAGCCTGCTTCAGATTCTATGTCTTCCTCTCTCTTTCTGCCCCTCCCTAGCTCACATTCTGTCTCTCTCAAAAATAAATAAAAGTTAAAAAAAATTTTTTTAAAAGGTAGGTGGCCTGGCTGCTCAGTTGGTTAAGGGTCCTACTCTTGGTTTCTGCTCAGGTCATGATCTCACAGTTCCTGAGTTCGAGCCTCGCATCAGCTCTGTGCTGATAGCACCTGCAGTTCTCTCTCTCCCTCTCTCTCTGTCCCTCCCCTGATCACTCAGTCTCTCTCTCTCTCTCAAAATAAGTAAATACACTTTTTAAAAACAAAAGGCAAAGTGAGCTAAAAAGCATTACATTGAAAAAACTGACTTCCACCCCGTCCTTACCCACGGCTTCCTCCCCCTCCCCCGCACCGCTGCTGAACACGCCTACTAGTTTCTTGTGATACTTCCTCTGTGTCTTTAAGCAAACATAAACACTTAGCCCCTTTATACAAAAGGCAGCATTCTGTATAAATTTTTTCTGCAGTTTGACTGTTTCATTCAACAATATATCCTGGAGATCACTCCCTCCCAGGACTCAGAGCCTCCTCATTCTTTCGTTATCACTGCACACCATTCCCTGGGTCTCCGTCATTCCCTGTACATGCGACCTTTGATTGCTTCCGCTTTTGCAATGACAGATGATTCTGCAATGAAAAACTTTGTACTCGCTTTCTTCTGTATGTGTACAGGTGTATGCGTGATATAAATATCCGAAAGCAGAATTGCTGGGTCAAAGGGAAAACGCCAGAATACTTTTTTTGAGATTTTATTGGAGCACCTGGGTAGCTCAGGCAGTTAAGCATCTGACTCTTGATTTTATGTCTGGTCATGATCTCACAGTTCGTGAGTTCAAGCCCCACACAGGGTTCTGCACTGACAGTACAGAGTCTGCCTGGGATTCTCTCTCTCCGTCTCTCTCTGCCCCTCCCCTGCTCATGCTCTCTCTTCCTCTCCCTCCTCTCTCTCAAACCAAATAAATAAACTTAAAAAGATTTTCCTTTATTATTTAAAGTTTTTTAATGTTTACTTATTTTTGAGAGAAAGAAGCAGAGAGAGAGAGCAGGGGAAGGGCATGGGGAGACAAAGAATCCAAAGCAAGCTATTGGCTCGAGGCTGTCAGCACAGAGCCCGATGTGGGGCTCGAACTCACAGACCACAAGATCATGACCTGAGCTGAAGTCAGACACTCAACCAACTGAGCCACCCAAGTGTTCCTATTATTATTAGTATTAACCTTTAAGCAGGCTCTGTGCCCAATGTGGGGCTTGAACTCACACCCTGTGATCAAGAGTCGCATGCTCTACCGACTGAGCCAGCCAGGCGCCCTCAGAGCACTTTTGCGACATGTTGGTATATTGCCCCCACGAAAGTTGCCCCAGAGGAGTGTGCCAGTGCCTGTTTCCCCAGAGCCTCACCAGCACAATACGCCTGAAAGATGGTAATTATTCTGATTTGTTGTTGCAAGATCATTTGTGCAAAAAACTTTTTTTCTTGCCACATTTTGTCTATAGACCCAAGCACAGTTATCTCTTTCTTTATTTATTTGTTTTTTAAAGTAAGCTCCACGCCCAACGTGGGGCTCGAACTCACAACCCTGAGATCAAGGGTCACATGCTCTGCTGCCTGAGCCAGTCAGGCGCCCCTCTAACTTTATTTAAAGAACAGGCTGTAAGGAAAGGGAGACAATCAGACAACGGGACAAAGTTTCTAGACATTAAAAATATAGTTACTGGAAAAAATTGTATATCCGTGAATATGCCAGAAAATAGAATAAAAATGGCCCAAGACCAAATCAGTGTGTGGGAATACCAGCTCAAGGAAATCCTTTGGAACAGGGAGCTAAAATTTTTCAGCAAAAAGTGCTTAGACATTTTTTTTAAGTGCTTGAGACCCACATTTCCATATCAAACAACCAGAACCCTTCCAACTAAAATGAATTCAAGATGTATGCCAGAAAAATGAAAATGGAAACCCAAACAAGCAAAAAGGCATGGTATGCGAGAGATGGTGGAATGAAGCTAAGAATGCATGACAGATGGGCAGCAGGCCGGGAAGACACCAGAACAAGAAATTAGAACAGGAAGTCAACAGCCTCTATGGAAACTGCCATGAAGCACAGAGTCGATTTTTTGTTCCACCCAAATTATGTGACTAAAGACCTAGACATGTTCTAAAAGCAAGAGGTAAAGAAACGCGTCTCTTCTATCAACAAGGATTTTAAAAGCTCGCCGTGGGAATTTGGTGCAGGGGGATTGGTTACACAAGTTATGGAAAATCTGAGAAGCCAGCAGGAGTCCCGGAGGCAGCCGGGGATTAGGGACAGCAGCGAACAGTGGTGTCCTGGTCAACTGGCTCTTGGAAACAAGCCCGGAGGCGCCGTGTGCTCCGATTTGGAGACGCAAATCCTCCCTCCATGGCCAGTTTCAAGCTGCCAGCAGGAGGGCACTGAGCGTGGAAAAGGAAAGAGATGTGTGCAGTGAGTTTCTGTGAGCTGGTACGTGCCGCTCACCTTTGGGACAACAGCCCTGGGGTCAGGGCCACTTGGTGGAAGCCGGAACCAAAGAGGAAGTTCTGTTTCCCTTTCTGTTGCTGCAGGAGCTGGGTGGTTCCGCGGTGGGAACTCTTTACAGAATCCTATGATTAGAGACGCTGTTCAAAGTTTAGAATCACGACATAAACAGCCTACGAGATCCCAGGGAGACAGAAGCGAACAAAATAAAGCCCCTGTATCAATACAT
The DNA here is from genome assembly GCA_004023845.1 of Helogale parvula. Classification (NCBI taxonomy): domain Eukaryota; kingdom Metazoa; phylum Chordata; class Mammalia; order Carnivora; family Herpestidae; genus Helogale; species Helogale parvula. Next base: position 9,346 of record PJEM01008864.1, read on the forward strand.
CATAATTTGTTGCTTCATTCGCCGACTGATGGGCGTTTGGGTTGTTTCCGGTGGGGGGCCACGAGGAAAAACATTGCTGTGGACTTTGTCATACGAGCTTGTGGGGACATATGGACTCAGCCTGGGTACGTACTTAGCAGGGCGATCGCTGCGTTAGGTCAGTCGTGGGTTTAACTTTGCAAGAGATCACCAACATCTTCCAAATTGGTTGTGCTATGTTATAATTTGATATTTGGTATTTGTGCCGTATTTCATCGACAGTACAGGAGGACCCTAGCTGCTCTGCATTCCTCACATTCCTTGTTACTGTATGCTGTGTGTTTGTTTGCTTGCTTTTGTTTGTCTTAATGTCATCGGGGACGCCTGGCCGGCTCAGTCCATAGAGCATGTGACTCTTCATCTCAGGGTCGTGAGTTCAAGCCCCACGCTGGGCATGGAGCCTATTTAAAATTTAAAAGAGCATTTTAATTAATCAAAATAAAGGCCTCGGGTGTCTTGAGGTCTAATCTACCTGTAGGGAAACTCATCCTTTCTAGTTCTGTAAGTTTTGACAAAGTATATAGTCATGTACCCACCATCACAATCAAGATATAAAATATCAGGCACCTGGGTGGCTCTGTCATTAAGCATCTGACTCGATCTCAACTCAGGGCTTGGTCTTTTAAAAAAAAAAAAAAGATACAGGATGTCTAGGTAGGGTTGCTGAGTCATATGATAACAGTGTATTTAGCTTTATAAGAAACTGCTGGGAGCGCCTGAGTGGCTCAGTTGGTTGAGCATCTGACTCTTACTTTCGGGTCAGGTCAAGATCTCAGGATCATGAAATCAAGCCCTGAGTCAGGCTGGAGCCTGCTTGAATTTCTCTCTCTCCCTCTTCCCCTTTCCCCCACTCATGCTTGTTCTCTCTCTCTTTCTCTCTCAAAATTAAAAATAAATAAGTATAAGAAACTGCCCAACTCGTTTCCAAAGTGGCTGTACCATTCAGCACTGCAACTGACAGTGACGGTAATTTCCAGCTACTCCACATCTTTGACATCACTTAGTGATGTTCGGTTTTTTTTACACTCACTTTTTAATATTTTTATTGATAATTATTATTTTTATTTATTTATTATTATTTTATTTATTATTATTTATTGATAATTAATATTTTTATTTGATAGAGACAGAGTGCAAGTGGTGGCGGAGGGCAGAGAGTGAGGGATACACAGAATCCGAAGCAGGCTCCAGGCTCTGAGCTGTCAGCACAGACTCTACTCGGGACTCCAACTCACGAACTGTGAGATCATGACCTGAGCTGAAGTCAGACCCTTAATCAACTGAGCCACCCAGGCGCCCCTAAAAACCTCATTCTAATAGGTATGTGATGTTATTTACTTACGGTTTTTAGTTTGCATTTCTCTGATGACTAGTGAGGTTGAGTGTCTTTTCATGTGCTTTTTGGACATTTATATATCTTTTTTTGGTCGCTTATCTTTGTGTTATTGAATTGTAAGAGTTCTTTACATATTCTAGACACAATTCCTTTGTCAGATATCTGTATTCTTTGTCCGTCTGTTTGTTAAATGTTTACTTATTTTTGAAAGAGAGAGAAAGAGACCACACACACAACCAGGAGAGAGGGGCAGAGAGAGGGAGACAGAATCCTAAGCAGGCTCCTTGCTGACAGTATCAGATTGACTGAGCCCTGAGTCAGGCCCCACACTGAGCACAGAGCCTGCTTAAGATTCTCTGTCTCTCTCCCTCTGCCCCTCTCCCCCACTCATGTACACACTTTCTAAAATAAAAATTTTAATTTTAAAAATATAAATATGTATTATAAAGAAAATAATCTTATAAAAGATAAAATAAAAAATGGGAAAAAAATAAAACTTAGGGGCACCCGGGTGGCTCAGCCAGTTAAGCAGTTAGCTTCAGCATAGGTCATGATCTCACGGCTCAGGGTTCAAGCCCTGCATTGGGCTCTGCACAGACAGTCTAGAACTTGCTAGGGACTCTCTTTCTCCTCTCTCTCTGCCCCTCCCCACTTGTGCTCACTCTCTCAAAATAAGTATATAAACTAAAAAATGTTTTCAAAATAAAAGATCCTTGCCCATCCCAACTATACTTTCCTGTAGGAGCTTCTAATTTTAGCTTTTATATTTAGTTCTATGATCTACCTTGAGTATTTTTCTTTTATTATTATTACTTTACATTTATTTATTTTTGAGAGACAGAGCGTGAACAGGTGAGGGGCAGAGAGGGAAACAGACACAGAATCCGAAGCAGGCTTCAGGCTCTGAGCTGTCAGTCAGCACAAAGCCCGATGTGGGGCTCGAACCCACGAACCGTGAGATCATAATCTGAGCCGAAGCTGGACACTCAACCGACTGAGCCACCCAGGTGCCACTCTTCTTTTTTTAATGCTTATTTTTGAGCGACAGAGACAGAGCATGAGAGGGGTAGAGAGAGAGGAAGACACAGAATCCGAAGCAGACTCCAGGCTCTGAGTCGTCAGCATAGAGCCCGACATGGGGCTCTAACCCACGAACTGCGAGATCATGACCTGAGCTTAAGTCGGAAGCTTAACTGACTGAGCCACCTAGGCGCCCCTACCTTGAATACTTTTCATGTGTGGTGTGAGGTAGGAGTTGGGTTCACCTTTTTCAGTATGAATATACAATTGTTCCAGCAACATTGGCTGAAAAACAACTACTTTCCCTCATGGAATTACCTTAATGCTCTGGTTGAAAATCAGTTGGCCATGTCTATGTTAGTCTAAGCTGGCCTTCTCTTCTGTTGATTTGTCTATCCTCACTTCTTTTACCTTTTGAACATGCAGATTGGCCCAGGGTAGTCTGTCACACAAACAAAATAGGCCTTTTTCATCCCACAAGTATTTCCTGAGCCTAGTCTGTACCAGTCACTGGGAATACAATGGTGGTCAAGACCCAACATTTTCCTTTTCCCTCATGGAGCTTGGGGTGGTGACCATCTGCTGGTTTTGTGCTCCTAATCCCGTCCCTTTGCAAAGCAGCAGGCTTCCAGTTCTCCACTGGGGGCCACTGTCCACCCACCCCCATCCCAGGGGATTCAGATGTGGCTAAGCTCAACATCCCCTTCCCAGGGTGAACGGACAACCCGGGTTTGGCCAATGAGTGCCAGCACTGGGACATTTTTCCATAACTACCAGGAAGATGTCGTTTTCTTTCCCCCGTGGCTTTGGCAGTTGGAACACTGAAGGGGACCATGATTTCCCGAGACTGATGCCAATATGGCGGGCATTAGTGTTTAGAGGTTAAGACTGATAGGTACCCACCATTTTAGCACCTGGTCCCAGCTGTGCCTGAAGCTCATGAAACTCCTGGGCTTTCCGATTCTGTAAGTCAATGAATTCTTCTTCTTCTTCTCCTTCTCCTTTTCCTTCTTCTTCTTCTTCTTCTGAAAGCTGTTTGAGTTGGACCTTGTTTCCCTGCTAAACATAAAGGAATTCATACCAGCAATCAGGAAAAGGGCAAGGTCAGCATGGGCATCTCAGGGAGTTCCCGTGGTCATTTCTGAGGCAATTCCTGTTGAATTCCCTCCTCTTTCCTACTTCAGTCCGGCCCCTCTATCCATCCAATCAACAAGTCCTTAGAGAGCAGTATTTTTCACACTGAGGATTACGACCCACTAGCGACTCATGAAATGAAAGGAATGGGTTACGGCCAGCACTTTTTTTTTCAATGAAAGAAAATAGGATGAAAGGAATAGAAAATATCAGAAGGCACTGCGTGTTCTAAGGCTAAGTATTTTATAAAACTTTTCTTCCTGTCGTATGCATGTGCCAAGCGTAGGTTAAATGCCTACGAGAGGCAGTCAGATACATATACAAGCCACTACCTTAGAGCGATTCATGGCAAACATGATGGGCTGCCCACCCAGTGGCCACTCCCCTCTCTTCTGCTTGCTGAGAGGACTGTGGGTTTGTTCAGGAATGGAAACAGCCATGTGTTTACAGGGAGGACCAGCAGAGTGGAGTTAGGGGCGGGGGTAAGCCCCCCCTCCATAGCCCAGGAGTGAGCTCTGATTGATCCAGGCCACTGGGAGACCTTCTCAGGAGACCCACGAGCCCCTCATTTTTGTGATAATGTATCTCTCTGTGAGGCCAGAATTCCTTTGTACGTTTCAAGCAAAACAACATATCACAATGGATTGAATGCAGGGGGAGAAACTAGAATCTGGCTTCTTCTATTAAGCCAGACATTAAAGAGATAAAGGAAAATGTATGGGACGCCTGGGTGGCTCAGTCAGTTGAGCGTCCAGCTTCCGCTCAGGTCATGATCTCATGGTTTATGGGTTTGAGCCCTGCACTGGGCTCTGTGCTGACAGCTGGGAGCCTGGAGTCTGCTTCTGATTCTGTGTCTCCTTCGCTCTCTGCCCCTCCCTCACTCATGCTCTGTTTCTCTCTGTCTCAATAATAAATATTAAAATAATCTTTTTAATAATAAAAAAGAAAAATGTAAAACAATGTCACTTTTTCCAATAATTAAAAAAAATTTAATATTTAATTTTGAGAGAGAGACAGACAGACAGACAGAGTGTGACCAGGGGAGGGGCCGCGAGAGAGGGAGGCATAGAGTCTAAAGCAGGCTCCAGGCTCTGAGCTGTCAGCACAGAGCCCAACGTGGAGCTCAAACTCACACACTGTGAGCAGAAGTCGGATGCTTAACCAACTGAGCCACCCAGGTGCCCCTCCACTAATTATTGTTTGTTTGTGGGGGGGAGGAACGCCATTTTTCATTTAAAAATTGTTATTTAACTTAACATTCATTTAAAATTTAAAAATTTTTTTAATGTTTATTTTATTATTTTTGAGAGAAGACAGAGAAAGATCATGAGCAGGGGAGGGGCATAGAGAGATGGAGACACAGAATCAGAAGCAGGCTCCAGGCTCTGATCTGTTAGCACAGAGCCTGATGCAGGGCTCAAACCCACGAACTGAGAGATCATGACTTAAGCCGAAGTCGGACACTTAACCAACTGAGCCACCTAGGCACCCCTAAAGTAACATTTAAAGGGTCATTTTAAATGAACTAATGATTGCATATATTTAAATTTTCAGTTTTAACTCCTAATACAGCAAACATCAATCAACGTAACCACATCATTAATAATAGTTAAGTTTGAAAACCACACACTTAAGCCCGTCATGGTTGTCTCTTCCCTGTCCCCTTTACCAGTGATTTTATCAAGAATGTGATATGATTCTAGAAAATGGGACTTAAAATCTGCTTAGAACTTCTGAGAAAGTTTTCCTTCCATGGGGAAAAAAAGAGAGCTGCATGAGAGGAAAGGTTCTTTTACTCCTCTAGGTGAATGGGCGTGCATGTGATGCCTGGAGCTGTGGCAGCCACTTTGCAGCTCTGACGTTTGGAGGCTGAGGACAGTGTCTCCACACGAAGGGCAGCAGAATGAAGAGATGGAAAGAGTTTGGGTCCTTAAGGACAGTATTGAACCTCCGTATCCACCAACACAAGGCTGCCTCTCCCTGGATTTTTGTCTTGTGAGATAATAAATTGCCCCCCCGCCCCCGATTGTAAGGTCTACGTGGGCAGAGTTTTGCCTTGATTTGGGGATTTTTGACTGTTTTCGTCACTGGCCTATCACCAGCACCTAGAATAAAGCCAGGAACATAGTAGGTGATAGGTAAATGTTTGTTGAATAAATCGATGACGCCTTAGTCTTTATTGGACTTTGATGTTGTTGTTCCTTATGGCCAAGGAATTCTACTTGAATCAAGTGTCCAACACCACTTCAATTTCCATCTGTGGGGATTCTTTTTAGGGATCTTCTTAAGTAATCTCCCATCCATCAGCACTCCAGCCTGTGCTGTGCATGACCTAATTCATAGCCCCACTACAACAAGGGATTACCTCTGTTTCAGCATTTCTCTCTGTTTTGTTTTTAATTGCTTCCACTAGAGGTGGAGATTAGAGACTTCTTAGTTTGGGTACTATATTTTGTCTACTGTGACAAAGAGACCTTAAGTTTATTGGCTCAGGAAAAAAATCAAGTTTATTTCTCTCTCACTTACCAATCCAGACTTAGGTAGTTTTAGGGTGCTAGCATTGACAAACTCAACACACAGCTTCAATCTCTGTGTCCAAGGTAGCTGCCCGAGCTCGTGCCATCACATCTGTATCCCAGCCAATGGTCAATGGGAGGAGAAAGGGCAAAGAGGGAACATAGCCATTCCTCTTAACGGCATGAACTGAAATGAGCGTGCATCATTTCTGCTCACATCTCACATAAATTCACATGAACATCTCAGAACTCAGATCCACAAGGGGACAAAAAGGCTCAGAAATGTAGTCATCAACTGGGCAATCCTGTGCTAAAACTCCTGAGTTCTATTATTAAAGAAAGAAGGGAGAAATGGGCTGTGAGCCATCAACCAGCTGTCCTTGCTACGGTTTGGTTTGATTTGCATCTGTACCCTCAGAGCCTCAAACAGGGCTTGACACATGGTAAGCGGTGAGGAAATTGTTTAAAGAAAGAAAGAATAAAGGAAAAACAAAACAAAAAACCAGAACCCAAGACTCCTGCCCCTCATGAATGTCTCATTCCTCTGGAGAGAACTCAGATGAAGAATTAATGTACCACAAGCAATACAAAACACCACTTGCTGGGGCGCTAAATCAGTGAATATTTCTCTGCAGGGTAAACCGTGATCTCTGGCTGCAAAACACCCCTCAACCTCCTCATTTCCACAAAAGCTAACTCTCTAGACGGTGATCCACTCCATCGAGCAAAACCTCCATGGCCCTTCACCTGTGTTCACTTTCTAAGTTTTTTTTTTTATGTCTTTTATTTATTTTTCAGAGACAAAGAGAGACAGTGAGAGCAAGGGAGGGTCAGAGAGAGAGGGAGACACAGACTCTGAAGCAGGCTCCAGGCTCTGAGCTGTCAGCACAGAGCCCGACGCGGGGCTCGAACCCACGAAGTGTGAGATCATAACCTGAGCCGAAGCCAGCGCTCAACCGACTGAGCCACCCAGGCGCCCCAACCTGCGTTCACTTTCTAATGGACAAAAGAAAAAAAAAAGTAGTGGCAACAGTTAGGGGCAGCTGGACACTCGCAAGCTTCACGAACTCAGAGACCCATGTAGGTTTAGCCGGGGAGACGGCACAGTCAAGGAACAGTTCAAGGGCGTGCTCTGCAGGCTCGGTCGGTGGGGCATGGGACTCTTGATCTCGGGGTGGTGAGTTAAGTCCCACGTTGGGTGTAGAGAGCACTAAAAAAATAAATAAATGAACTTAAAAAAAAAACAGTTCAACAACCAAAAGACCTTAAAAAGGAATCGCATTTCCCATGCACATCTCTTAAGAACATGAAGAGAAATTCCCAGCAACACTAATTAGAAGTCCCTGTCTTTTCTGGCCTCTCCCTCACCCCCACCCCACGCCTTTTAACTGCCGCAGTCCCTGGCTTGCTAAGCCCCGCCTTCACCCCCTTGCCTGTGCTCCTGTCCTCCCTCCTCTCAACCTGTTTGATGAGAGGTTCTTGGGGTGCCTGGGCAGCTCAGTCAGTGCAGCGTGGGACTCTTGGTCTTGGGGTTGTGAGTTTGAGCCCTGCCTTGGGTGTAGACATCACTTATAAATAAAATCTTTTTTAAAAATTCTGGGGGCACCTGGGTGGCTCAGTCGGTTAAGCATCTGACTCTTGACCTCAGCTCAGGCCATGATCTTGACGTTCATGAGTTCGAGCCCCACACTGGGCTCTGCACTGACAGCTCCAAGCCTGCTTGGGATTGTCTCTCTCCCTCTCTCTCTGCCCCTCCCCTACTGGAGTGTTCTCTCTCTCTCTCTCTCTCTCTCGAAATAAAACTTAAAAAAAAATCTGGATGCCAAAGCCAAAGCATTAGCCAAATAGGTCAGACTCTGTGGTTCAGGCACCAAGGCTAAGGTATCATGCAGCGAGGGTGGAAAACTACTAGTCTAGGTCTTATTCATTCTTTCTTCCCTTGACTTGAGACTCCTTCTGGAACCATGAATGAATCACACTCAGACGGAGTTAAAAAATGTTTTTAAGTTGGGGAGAATATTTATGACTTGAAGAACTGAAAGAAAATGTCCACAGTAATCCTGTCTTCCACCCGCGGCAGAACCATCAGAATCTTTTACTCCCTCGCGCGCTGCTTCTCCCTGGAGGCGCTTGCCTGGCTCCAAGTGATGGCGATGGCGAGGACAGTTCAAGAAAGGAGAGTGCTCTTGACAGTTTCAGTAGCCCGGGGTAGTAAGTGAATTCTCTGATTGGGCCAGCTTTGGGTCACGTGTCCAGGCCTGAACCAATCACAGTGGCCAGATGAATAATGTCCTCTGATTGGGTAGGCCAATGGCACACGTTCACAGTAGGACTTGAACCCAGATGTGGTCCTAGAGGAACCAAACGGAATGGCGGGGAAGGTGGGTGGTCCCCATAACAAACCCTCAGCAGGTAAAAATATAGACACCTCTGCTCCACAGCTGCCCCTCTCTAGTTCATTCCCCGCATCATCAACGTCCAGGGAAACCAGTGGGCAAAAGCGATCTCCTTTGAGGACCTCAGTTGCCCAGATGGCCAAGGCTGGCTGCTCTTTCTTTTGGGGGCAGGGACGCTATAAGCACTTATATTAATTATTTAATCACATAAATTAATATGGAAGATTCGGGATAGACTTGGGGGGAGATTCTGAATAATTCATACTTGAATACTAATGCATACATATTATACTGCCTGATAAGTGGAAAATTATACACCAGAAACATTCATGCAAATATGCGGCTTTACATTCCACACGAACAAGCGATCACGGAGTAATTGATAAGAGGAAGCCAAGGCAATAGTAATTCTAATTCTGTATTTGGTTCTGTTTGATTCATTATAATGCATTAAAAGTGAGTTTATGATTAAACGTTTTTATATGGACATATTATGTATATGTACATAATTTTCATACCATCGTAAGGGTGACCAGATCGTATGTATTGAGGGCTTTCCTTTTCCAGTGAAATTGTTCTGCTTCTCTTCCTTTTTCTGGTTAGCTCCTCCTCCCACCTCTTTCTCCTTTTCCTCTCCCTTCCTGCCTCCAGTTCATATACTGTTTCTCCATGTAATTTTATACAAAGACATGTACCCATATGTGTTTGGATACAGATAGATATACAAACACATATACAGAGACACATATGTTTATACTGAATACACAAGAATTTATAAATAAGATCATGTTACCCTCATTTTTCTGCACTTTGGTTTTTTCATTTAATAGTAGCAGGAATCCCTCCAGGTCACATGGCAGAAGTTAGTGATTGTGCAATATGGGGGGGGGGGCGCTGATACCTTGTGGCACGACTCTACCATGATGTATTCAACCCCTCCCTAAGGATGGATGTTTGCTTTGTTTGCCATTTTTTAAAATCTTTTTTTATTTAATTTTTTATAAGTAAGCTCTACACCCAATGTGGGACTTGACTTCATGACCCTGAGATCAAGAGTCGCATGCTCTATGGACCGAGCCAGCCAGGCATCCCTGTTGTTTGCCATTTTTGCCGCCATGAACACCACCACGTAAATCTTCTCTCACCTGTATCCATTGGTTCCTAAGAACGGAACCTTTCCGGTAGAAATGTAAAAATGTTACAAGATGCTGGCCGCCTGGCTGGCTTAGTTGGTGGAGTGTGGGACTCTTGATCCGGTGTTGTGAGTTCGAGCCCCACACTGCGTGTGAAGATTACTTAAACAAAATAAAACTTTAAAAACATGTTAAAAGATACTGTCCTGGGGCTTCTGGGTGGCTCAGTCGGTTAAGTGTCTGGCTTCAGCTCAGGTCATGATCTCACAGTTTGTGGGTTCGAGCCCCGCATCAGGCTCTGTGCTGACAGCTCAGAGCCTGGAGCCTGCTTCGGATTCTGTGTCTCCCTCTCTCTCTGACCCTCCCCTGCTCGTGCTGTCTCTCTCTGTCTCTCAAAAATAATTTTAAAAAATTAAAAAAAAAAAGATACTGCCCAAAGGCCATATACAGATGTATAAGGATTTTCTCACACGGCCAGAAGCAATCATTGTCACGGCTCTTTGTTTTGCTGTCCTTCCTCCCTCCCCTCCTCCTCCTCCTTCCAAATCAAGGTGAAACTCACATGACGTAAAATGAACCATCGTGGTCTCCGGCACAATCATAATGTTCTATCACCACCACCTAGTTCATCACCTAGGCCTAAAATCCTTTCATCACCCTAAAAAGAAACCCCAGGCCTATTAATCCCCCCCTACTCTAGCCCCTCTCCTTCTGGCCCCTGGCAATCATTAATCTGCTTTCCTTTTCTGTGAATTTGCCTATTCGGGGCACTCCATAGGCGCATCAGCACCTCCTTCCTTTTCGAGCCTGGATAATGGGCCAGTGTAAGAACAGGACACCTTTTTTTTGCCCATTCATCAGGCAAGGGACACTGGGGTTGGTTCTACTTTTTTTGGCTTTTGTAAATAGTGGTGCCATGAACACTTGGTTGTACAACTTCTTTTGAACCCCTGTCTTCGGTTATTTGGGGTCTATCCCTAGGAATGGAATCAGTCATAAGGTAACTTTATGTTTAACTTTTGGAGGAAGTCCCGAGCTGCCCCGCACGAAGGTCTGTGTTCTCTTCTTATGAAGATTCCAGTCATTGGATTAGGAGCCACCTTCATCCAGAGTGACCTCATTTTAATTTAATTACATCTGCAATGACCCTAATTCCAAATAAGGTCACATTTACAAGCAGAGGATTAGGACTTGACCCTACCTTTTTGGAAGGCACAATTCAACCCGCGCTGGGGTGTAAATACTTTCTCGTCCACAGGAAATAGAAGCTGCTGTTGAGAAGCGTAACTAATTCAAGATAACACCAATAACAAAGTGTCTTTTCTTTAAATTGTAGGAATTTCAGCTATTTATGCAAAGGCAAGGCCATCAAGCACTGAGTGGCAGCCAAATGGACTTGGCAGAACACGGGTGTGGATAAGTCGGCTAATTTTAGCTCATGAATACTGCATTTTAATAACCCTTAATAACTCACATAGCGAATTACTACAAAGTCTCCTGTGGATGTCCATAGATGTGAAAAATTATTTCTGTGTCCATCATTTAGGTGCAAAAACCGAAGGAAGAACGAGAGATTTCAATATTCCAAACCCTGTGCCTTTTCCGAGTTTCCTTGCGCGGACAGAGCCAGCCAACAACGGGCTGAGCCAGCAACCGCTCCCAACCTCTGACTTCTCTTCCTCCTGTTGTAGAAGCTGGAAAGCTCCTCTGCAGCTGATTGCCAACTATGCTGTTGGATTTCCAGGAATATGTTCGTTTTCGTGACAGAAGGGACAGATGCGACAGGCTCCAGCCCCTCCCCTACCTCTTCCTGCCTTGAACACGGACACGATGCCTGGAGCTCCAGCAGCCATGTTGTAGCACCTCAAGCAGAAGGACCCCAGAGCACCTGACCCTGGCACTGGGCACCCAGTGACAGCAGCCACCTACTTCCAGATTCCTTGTGTTGGGAGAAAATACAAGCTTCTCACAATCAGGTTGTCCGCTGTTTAGGGCTTCCCCCTCCCCCAACCCCATGGATTCATTTCTTATGCTACTATGTATGCACAGTACAATGACATAATTATATTTATGATTTCATTGTGCTTGGCAATTCAAAAGCCAATTCCCCAAAGTCAAATCTTAATGGGTTCCTTGAGAGTTGGTGTCCCCAGGTTTCTTTTTTAATGAATTGAAAATTCGAGACTTAAAAATAGAGATAAAAACAAATCAGACTCCCCGCCGCCCCGGCGCCCATCACAGAGGCTGATCTTCAAAGGGACCACCTAAGTCACCTAAGTGCCATCAGGGGCCAATTACACCTGTATTATCCAGATGGCTTTTTTCCTCCTCTTACCCAGGACTGTAAAGGGATCCCTGAATTCTGCAGGGACTTGGACGGCCCACTGACAATTGTCAGGTGCGTTTATCTCTCCCATGGTGATGCTAAGTGAGCTAAGTCAGCTCCCCGCACTGGGGCATTTGGTGGCTCAGCTGGTTGAGCACTCACTGGGCTCTGGCTCGTGTGATGATCTTACGGTTCGGTTCATGAGTTCGAGCTCTATATCAGGCTCACTGCTGTCAGCACAGGCCACTTCAGATCTTTTGTCTCTCTCTGCTCCCCCCCCACCCCTGCTCCTCTTGCACTCTCTCAAAATTAAGTAAAAAACATTAAAAAAAAAAAAAAGAAGCTTCCACTATTAGTTCAAAATCGTATTCTTTTTTTTTTTTAAGTTTATTTATTTTTAAGAGACAGAGAGAGACAGAGCATGAGCAGGGGAGGGTCAGAGAGAGAGGGAGACAGAATCCGAAGCAGGCTCCAGGCTCTAAGCCGTCAGCACAGAGCCTGACACGGGGCTCGAATCATGGCCTGAGCTGAAGTCAGACGCTTAACCAACTGGGCCACCCAGGCGCCCCAAAATCTTATTCTTTATGCTCTTTTGGCACCTTGGGGGCAATATAAATTCTTCCGGACTGAGCGTATACTGAAATAATCTTTTGGAGAGAAATGTAGCAGGACATCTCAAAATTACAAATCAAGAGAGCTTCCCTCCACCGCTTGGCCATGTAGGCACATGACCTGGGCACCCAGACGGTCCTGCCCAGGAGTTCCGTTCTCGAGCCAGTGACGCCAAGGTGAGTGTATGTACAGAGGATTTGGAGTCACCTTGCAAGTGGTAACTGGACCCTCCGGCAGGGGCAGTGTCTGGCAGAGAGGCGGTGGTGGCCACAGTCCCAGGGCAGAATTTCCACACTTATCCTCCCTCATTTCCTGATGGTTTTTATCCTTCCTGCTGACCTATGAGCCCCCAGTAGACTTCCAATAAGTCCCTCTGCAGTTCAGGTCAGCCAGTGCAGGTCTCTCTGGCTTCCCATCAAGAGCCTTGGCTGATAGGGGCGCCCGGGTGCTCAGTCGGTTAAGCATCCGACTCCTGCTCGGGTCATGAACTCACTGTTCATGGGTTCAAGCCCTGCGTTGGGCTCTGTGCTGACAGCTAGCTCAGAGCCTGGAGCCTGTCTTTGGATCCTGTGTCTCCCTCTCTCTCTCTGACCCTCCCCTGCTCACACTGTCTCTCTCTCTCTCTCTCTCTCTCACTCGCTCGCTCAAAAATAAATAAAACATTAAAAAAAATTTTTAAAGAGCCTTGGCTGATAGAGTTTGTATATGCTAGAGAATCTCTAGGAAGTGACAAGACAAGTTAGTCACGCAGCTACCCCTAGAGAAGTAACTGGGGCGGGAGAGCAAAAGGACACGGCCTTTCTGGTCCACTTGACCTCTGGCAATTAAAAAACCAGGGGCACCTGGGTGGCTCACTTGGTTAAGAGTCTGACTTTGGCTCAGGTCATGATCTCGGGGTTCGTGGGTTCAAGCCTCACATCAGACTCTGTGCTGACAGCTCACAACCTGAGCCTGCTTTGGATTCTGTTATCTGCCCCTCTCTTGGTCATGCTCTGTCTCTCGCTCTCAAAAATAAACAAACATTTTTTTAAAAATCATATACAGAGGACCTGGACGGCTCCATCAGTAGAGTATGTGCCTCCTGATCTTAGGGTCATGAGTTCAAACCCCATGTTGGGCATAGAGCTTACTTTAAAAAAAAAATTAGTATTGGGGAGCCTGGGTGGCTCAGTCGGTTAAGTGTCTGACGTCAGCTCAGGTCATGATCTTGCAGTTCATGAGTTCGATCCCCGCATTGGGCTCTATGCTGACAGCTCAGAACCTGGACCCGGCTTCAGATTCTGTCTTTCTCTGTCCCTTCTCTCTCTCTAAATAAATTTTAAAAATTAACAAAAATCAAATACACATATTACTTTTTTTCTCCACATATTACAGTTTTACGAGTAATAAATCCAAAGGCATAGGGCACGTGGCTGGCTCAGACAGTAGAGCGTGCAACTCTGGATTCGCGGGTTGTAGGTTCAAGCGCCACACTTGGTGTAGAGATTACTTAAAAATAAATCTTTTGTTTTTTGTTCTCTTTTCGAGAGAGAGAGTGAGTGAGCAAGCATGGGAGTTGGGGAGAGGAACAGAGGGAGAGAGAGAATCCCAAGCAGGCTCCACTCTGAACCACCCAGGTGCCCCCCAAATAAAATCTTTTTTTAAAAACTCCAAAGGTCAGGGGAGCCTGGGTAGCTCAGTCAGTTGAGCATCTGACTTTTGGGTTCAGCTCGTGATGATCTCGCTGTTAGTGAGGTCAAGCCTGGAATTGGGCTCTCTGCTGACAGGGGGGAGCCTACTTGGGGCTATCTCTCTCTCTCTCTCTCTCTCTCTCTCTCTCTCTCTGCTCCTCCCCCACTTGCACATGCGTACTCCTTCTCTCTCTCAAAAATAAATAAATTAACTTTTAAAAAAAAAAGAAGAAGGGGGGTGCCTGGATGGCTCAGTCAGCTGTGAGTTTCTACTCAGGTCATGATCCTGGGATCATGAGATCGAGCCCCACGTCAGGCTCCACGCTGAGCATGAAACTTGCCTGAGATTCCCTCTCTGTCTGCCCTTTCCCCCTGCTGGTGCACTCTCAATCTCTCTCTCTCTCAAAAAATGAAGAGCATGGGACTCTTGATCTTGGGGTCACAAGTTTGAGCGAGCCCCTTATCGTGTGTAAATATTACTTAAATAAATAAAGAACATAAAAAGAACGGATGGCACTAATGTGTTCACTCCTAGGGTTTCAGTACCACACTCTTCATAAAAACAAGCACAAAGGAAAACATCCCTGGAAAAGCTGCAGGAGAGAGAGTCTCGTGCCCGTGCGTCTCATTCCCATCCCTCCAGGGAACGATGGGGGGGGGGGGGTCTCAATTACAGTCCAAGTTTAATGCAGGTTATCTGATTGTCTGAAGGCAAGAAGAACAAAAATAAACTACAGTGAATGAGCTCACATACATCTTACTTAGCCTGAAGATTTTTTTTTAATTTTTTAAGATTTATTTATTGTTGAAAGACAGAGTGCGAGCAGGGGAGGGGCAGAGAGGGAGAGGGAGACAGACTCTGAAACAGGCTCCAGGCTCCAAACTGTCAGGCACAGAGCCCGATGCAGGGCTCGAACTCACAAACTGTGAAATCATGACCTGAGCCGAAGTCAGATGCTCAACCCACTGAGCTGCCCAGGTGCCCCCTGAAGATGAGAATTTAAAAAAAGGGATTTCATAAGCCCTTTTTCTTATTAATGGGCCTTCCCAGTACTATTTCATCCGAACTCCTGGAGAACTCGTGGGGTTGAGAACACTGGGCGGCTATTTCTCAGGTCTTACTTAGTCCCACCCATGGACTCACTCATTCATTCAACAAACATTTCTTCTGTGACCCACTATGTGCTTGGCGGTGGGATACTTAGTCTGAATTCTCTTGGTCATGGCTTTCCTGAGCCCAACTCAAATCAGCATTGAGCAGAGAATGAGAGGCGCCTGGCTGGCTCAGGCGGTAGAGCATGCAACTCTTGATCTCAGGGTTCTGAGTTCAAGCCCCACACCAGGTGTGGAGGCTACTTAAAATAAACACAGGGGCGCCTGGGTGGCTCAGTCGGTTGAGTGTCTGACTCTTAATTTCAGCTCAGGTTATGATCCCAGGGTCGTTGGATGAAGCCCTGTGTGGGGCTCCACACTGAGCATGGAGTCCGCTTAAGATTCTCTCTGCCCTTCTCCCCAGCTTGCTCTTTCTCTCAAATCTTTCTCTATCTCTCTTTCTCTCAAATAAAAACATTAAGAAATCAAAATTTAAAAATAATAATAAATCTAGGGGCGCCTGGGTGGCTCAGTCTCTTAAGCCTCCGACTTCGGCTCAGGTCAGATCTCACATCTGTGGGTTCGAGCCCTGCGTCAGGCTCTGTGCTGACGGCTAGCTCAGAGCCTGGAGCCTGCTTCTGGTTCTGTGTCTCCTTCTCTCTGCCCCTCCCCCTCTCATGCTCTGTCTCTTCTCTATCAAAAATAAATAAAACATTAAAAAAAGTGTTTAAAAAAATAATAAATTTAAAAAGCAGCAAATAAGAAGGGCCTGGCTGGTTCAGAGGAGCGTGTTGACTCAATCTCGGGATTGTGGGTTCGAGCCCCACATGCAGTGTAGAGATTACTTAAAATAAATAAAAACTTATAGGCAGGGGTGCCTAGGTGGCTCAGTCAGTTGAGCGTCTGACTTCGGCTCAGGTTATGATCTCACAGTTCCTGGGTTGGAGCCCCGCCTCAGGCTCTGTGATGAACACTTGCTCAGAGCCTGGAGCCTGCTTTGGATTTGGTGTCTCCCTCTTTTTCTCTCTCTGTCCCTCCCCCACTCATGCTCTGTCTCACTCTGTGTCTCAAAAAATAAATAAATGAAAAAAAAAATTCCTGTGGGAGACTGCAGAAACCCCGGTGGCAGCTGGTGGGAGTGAAGACTGGCCACCCGGCCATACGTGCCACCCACGTGCCCGTGACCGAGCATGCCCTCTCCTGGGGATGGAGCTCACAGAGCTGCTCATTCCGTCCCCAGGAAACATGCACACAGATGCCCGTGGCAACGACTCATGCACAGGCAGCAGGTGGCGGGGGTGGGGGGCACATCGCTAGGGGAGCGTTGGTTAAATATGCCTGATGCACCCAGGACGGGGAAGCCCTAGAAGGCACAGGCTAGGACTCGTGTTTCATAGAGACATGAACGGATCTTGCAAATGGAGTGAAAAAAAGAAACCAAATGAACCATGTGACACAAGACTATTCGTGTAAATGTAAAATGTATGCTCGCATAGCTAGTAATCAGGTCGGACGTATCTTTGCCAGATGTGAGCAGGAGGAAGCCGGGGGCTCCCCAATTAAGGATCACATCTGCCAGGGGCGCTTGGGTGGCTCCGGGGGTGTCAGCTCAGGTCGTGAGACCCGGCCCTGCATTGGGCTCTGTGCTGACAGCATGGAGCCTGCTTGGGACTCTACCCCCCTCCCCCCATCTCTCTCTCTCACAAAATAAATAAATACACTTTAACAAAATAAAGATTACCTTGCCGCCAACTGTGGCCACGTGACAAGGTTCCGGCCAATGAGGTGAGAGTGGAAATAAACAGTGCAGGCACCTTGTGGGATCAAGACCCCGGAAGGGAAGGCCAGCGCCCTGCCCCTCTGCTCCCACTCGCGAGCTGAGGCCGCGACTTGATCCTTCGGGTGAAAGCCACATGTTGACACTGCGCAACAAGTCAGGGCCCCCCAGACGGCGCTTGGCCTCTTATAGATGGACTAGTAAGTGAAAACTAAACGTCTACTGTTCTTTTTCTGGGCTTTATACGGCGATGGGACCCACATCCTAACACAGTACTCAATAAGTATTATTGATTGAATATTATTATTATTCTTCCCTCAATTGTCATTATTATTACTTTATTGACTAAAAGCATTTCTCAAATATAATTCAGCGAATTCTCTTGGTACCTGGATAATGGAGGCTATAACCCTGAGGGTACTTTTTTCCTTTTTTTATTTATTAAAAAAATTATTTTTAATGTTTATTTATTTCTGAGAGAGAGAGACAAAGTATGAGCAAGGGAGGGCAGAAAGAGGGAGATATAATCCAGAGCAGGCTCCAGGCTCCAAGCTGTCAGCACAGAGCCTGACACGGGGCTCAAACCCACGAACCGTGAGACCATCACCTGATGCTTAACCAACTGAGCCACTCAGGTGCCCTTTTTTTTTTTTTTTTTTTTTAAGATTTTTCATTTTGGGAGCACCTGGCTGGCTCAGTCAGTGGAGTGTGCAACTCTTTATCATGGGGTTGTGAGTTCGAGCCCCGTGCTGGGTGTGGAGACTACTTACAAATAAAAGCTTGTATTTAAACTGAGCACGGAGGATTGAGAAGGAGCCGGCCACATGAAGATCCTGGACAAAGTCTCTCAAGCAAAATGCCTTTGGAAGGGAATTCGAGAAACACAGGATGGGTTGGGGGTGCAGCTAGACCGACAGTATATTGAAGGAAGCCGAGGGTGTATGAGATGTGATCAGAGGCCAGGGCCAAATCCTGGAGGATCCTGAAGGCCCTAGAAAAGGTCTTCCTCTGGTGGTTTTGGAAAACCCACGGCGAATTTTAAATAAGGGTCTGGCATGGTTGGAGTTTTCAGACGCACCTCATTGCTGGGTGGAAACCGTTCACCCCAGGGAGGAAGAGTGGAGGCAGGGAGGCCGAGGGAAGGTGGGCGCTGGAGAAGGGGCGGGAGCCAAAGCCCACAGGGACGCTGCCCCTGCATGGGGAATGAGAGAAAAGAGAAAGTAAGGGTTGCTCCCTACTTTTGTGCTTATCAAAGCCCAGTAGAAGGGAGCAGATTTGGGCGGGGCAAGAGGGAGTCAAAGATTCCGTTCTGGGCGCCTGGCGGGCTCAGTCGGTTAAGCGTCTGGCTTCGGCTCAGGCCATGATCTCACAGTTCGTGGGTTCAAGCCCCATGTTGGGCTCTGTGCTGACAGCTCAGAGCCTGGAGCCTGCTTCGGATTCTGTGTCTCCCTCTCTCTCTGCCCCCTCCCCTGCTCACGCTGTCTCTCTCTCTCAAAAATAAATAAAATATTAGAAAAAAAATTTTTAAATAATAATAAAATAAAATAAAATCCTGATGCTGGTGGTACCTGGGCAGCTTGGTTGGCTGAGCACCGACTTCAGCTCAGGTCATGAACTCATGGTTTGTGAGTTCAAGTCCCACGTCGGGTTCTGTGCTGTCACCCAGGAGCCCACTTCAGAACCACCGTCCCCCTCTCTCTCTGTACCTCCCCTGCTCGTGTTCTCTCTTTCCAAAATAAATCAACATGTAAAAAAGAAATAAAAATAAACTCTTGATACTGAACAGGGTCCCCTAGAAAGAGGGCAGTTCCCAGGGTGCCTGAGTGTGGCTGGGTCAGTGAAGCAAGCCTCCAACTCCTGACAGCTTATATATACGGGGAACAAAAACCTTTACGGATAAATAAGTTACGATGAATAAATACAGTGATGGTTTGTTGGGGAATAAAACTCAAGCAGACCTCAGTCTCTCTCGAGCCCAGCTCTAGCTTTCAGCTTACAGGTCAATGTGGATGAGGAGGCCTGGATGGGCAAGCCGGGCCTTCTCGGGCCCTTGGGGGTCTCTGTCTCCCTGGCCAGGGGTTCAGGCACTGCCTTAGACCCACAGCCCCTAAGAGGAGCAGCAGTCTTGACTTTGGGCCCCATGTTGGCCCCTTGGACAACAACCTCTTTAGGGACCTCGTCTTCCTTCTGTTGGGCTGGAGAAGTACCACTGTTCTTGCCCTGGGGACCATGGGCTTTGAACTCTGACTCCTAGCTTTTATGTTCCTGTGGGCCTCACCATCTTGGCTGTTCCTTCTGCTTAGACCTTGGACTTCCCACTGGAGCCAGGGACACTGGGAAGGGTCTGGGTGACCTTGCTCGGCTGTCGGGAGGCCTTCCTGGCCTTACTCAGTCTTGCCTCTTGGTCTCTGGTCTGGCCGCCTTCCTGGGGAGCCTTCTTGGCCCCACCCAGTTTGGAAAAAACCCCGTCCTCGCCTCTCCTGGCTTCCTGGGTCCCCTTTTCACCTTGCCTGGCTTGGGAGAGTCCTTTTGTGCCTCCCTTGGTTGCCTGGGGCCCTTCTCCTCGGCCTCACGGGTCTCCTGGGGGCTGTCATGGTGGATATCTCCCTAGGATGGACTTTCCTTTTGTGCTTGGGACTCATCTGAGGCTACCAGAGGCCCGCTTGGCCTTGGAGTTGGACCTGACAAGGAGGCCCAGGTACCCTTGCCTCCTGCCTGCAGCGCCCCCAGAACCATGCGCAGCCTGGGAAGTTGACAGCATGGCACTCAGATGCTGCTACAACTTGGGCCTGGCTCTTCAGACCCACACACCCAGACACCCCCGTGGTGAGAGGTCAAGGAGACGGAGGTGTCACTGGAGGCTGTGCTCCCAGGAGCCACTGGGCGAGCAGATGGAGACGCAGATGCAGCAGGCTCAGGTCATGATCTCGTGGTTCGTGAGATCAAGCCCCACATGGGGCTCTGGGCCAACAGTGTGGGGCCTGCTTGGGGTTCTCCCTCACGTCTCTCTGACCCCCAACTAAATAAGTAAAACATTAAAGAAGGAAGAAGGAGGAGGAGGAGGAGAAGGAAGAGGAGGACAAGGACAAGGAGAAGAAGGGAGGGCAGTTCCAGCACCCAAATCCTGGGGCCATTCAAGGTCAACATGCACATGAGTCTTGGTCTTTCTTATCCACTTGGACCCTTTCTTGTTTTTAGGGTTTTTTTTTTTTTTTAGGAAACTCAATCTCCAAAATTGGGCTTGAACTCATACCCTGAGACCATGAGTTGCATGCTCTACCAGCTGAGCCAGCCAGCCACCCCTCTACCCCTTTTTTTAATAATGCTTATTTATTTTTGAGTGAGAGCAAAAGACAGACAGACCATAAGCAGGAGAGGGGCAGAGAGAGAGGGCGACACAGAATCTGAGCTGTCCGCACAAAGCCTGACACGGTTCTCCAACTAACAATCCATGAGATCGTGACCAGAGCTGAAGTCGGACACAACCCACTGAGCCATCCAGGCGCACCCCCCACTATTCTTTTTAAAGTAAACTCTCTCCAAGGTTTATTTTTTGTTACTAACTCACGCTCTCCCACCTCCTATGCTCTCCGCAACCCACACTGATCAAGCTGAAATAAGTATTTATTTTGGAAAGTGACTTAGTTTAGTGTAATTAATAACAGAACAAGAGGATCCTAACTAATATAAAATATACCCACTTTATTTCCAAGAACCTGGTCCATGTAACCAAACATACCTATGGGTTCCTGCCCCAGGACCTTTGCTCTTACCATTCTGTCTTCCTAGGATGCTCCTCCCCCAGATATCTGCCTCTCTTTCCCTCGCCTCCCTTCAGTTTTTGCTTAAATGCCATCTTCCCTTTGAGGTCCCCACTCCCCTTTGCCATTTTCCCCCATGTGTTCATTCATTCATCATTCTCTGGTGGGAGAGCGTCCACGGAGAAGGGCATCCTGTCTGTTCTGTTTATATCTGTATCCCTAGCACCTAGAAAACCGCAGGCACATAGTAGGCTCTTAAAAATATCCACTGAATGAATAAATGAGAGAAAAAAACGGACCTGCGCTCAGGAAGCAGCCACAGGCACTGGGAGATCACGCCTGCCTTTTGCAACCGCTCCAGGAGGTTTGGTCCTGGAAATTCCTCAGCAGAAGCCTCGGGAAGGTCAAAAGGTGAAAGTCCAGATTGTTCTCAGCTGTGCTTTCCCCATCTTTGCCCTTTTACCCCAGCCCCCCTAGCTCCCCAGGGCCCGGTCCACCGCCCTTCCTTTACATTCCTCAGCCCTAAAGTCCCCACCCCCTTTCAACACCAGCAGTTCTTTCTGAGGACGGAATGGACTGAATAATATTTTCCATGTTAGTAAGGAGGCTGAGGAATGCCAATGACTCACTCACTCCAGAGAGAGGAGCGCCCAGCCCGGGCAGCGCGGCGCTGTTCCCCGAACGGCCAGCAGGGGACGCCAGGGCTCCACGGAGTTGAACGCAGGCTCGCCAAGGCAGTGGTGTTCCCCGCGTGGGAGGCAGCAAGGTTTTGGCGGCCGCAGCCCTGGGTGTGCCGCGTGGTTTTGGATGTGAGCTCGGCCCGTGGTCGCAGAGCTTGCTGTGGTGTCTGCCAGGAAGCCGACTGCACAGGTCCTGTCCTGCTTCTGGTTCTATTCAAACCCACACTTCCGCTGCTTTCAAGCCCTATGACCCTGGACGCCATCCTTTTCACATTTGGAAGCCTAGTTATTACCCCCCTAAAACAGTGGTAAGAAGGAGACCCCGTGGCGGTGAGGAAGCCGTGAGAGGCACCTTGCAGGCTCCGAGGATTGATCTGAAATGGGACTTGGTGAACCTCATCAGGGTTGTTAATTATGATTAGCTCACAGCAGTGGTTCTCAAAGAGTGTTCCCTGAGCCACCAGCAGCAGCACCTGGGAACTCGGCTGCAATGCAAATTCTCAGCCCTACCCAGACCTAACCCCCCCCCCCAACCCCCAACTCAGACATTTTGATTAAGTTCTAAGGTTCCCTCCATCAGTGTGTAAGGTGTTTCTGATACTGCTCAGGCGGGTTTAGAAAGGTAACCAGATTTCCCGCAGGTCACAGCTGTTGAGTAGAGCTAGGTTGGAGGAACAAAACCCACCATGTCTTACCAGCTGCGAAGCTGCAATCCTGAGTTGGTTTGTGATGTGGGTATACACATGCATGCCTCTTCAGTAGCTGACATTCAGAAGCGACCCTGGAGGGGCACCCGGCCGGCCCAGTCAGTGGACACACCGCTCCTGATCTCAGGATTCTGAGTTCGAGCCCCGCGTCGGGCTCTGTGCTGACAGCTTGGAGCCTGGAGCCTGCTTCGGATTCCGTGTCTCCTTCTTTCTCTGCCCTGACCCTGCTCACGCTCTCTCTCTCTCTCTCTCTCTCTCTCTCAAAAATAAATAAAACATTTTTAAATAATGTAATGCCCCCTCGGAGTTTTCTTAGAGCTAATCTAAAGCTTTTGTCTCAAGAGCGCTCGTTCTCAGTCTGGCTGCACATTAGAATCAGCTGAGCTCCTTACAAAGTGTATCAATGCCTCGTCCTATCCCCAGGCCAGTCAATCCAGAATTTCGAGAAGCATCTGTGCCTTTAAAGCCTCCGCAGGTGATATGCATGTCCAGTGAGGACTGAACACCACCACCCTGGAAGCATCCTCTTGCTGTTTACAATAAAGCCTCTAGTGTTTGGGTAAGGAGGGTCAGGGAGGCCGAGGTCCAGAGCCTCCGCCACTCTCCCAGCCCAGCTCTTTACCCTCCTGGTCCTTCATTTTCTCCGGTGTCCGTGAGTAAGGCACTGGATAAAGAGCAGAAAGCACCCGGCCCGGGGCGTGGCCCTGGGCGGAAATGGTAAAAGCAACAGCAAAGAAGGGGGGCATGTGCAGGAAGGGGGGCAATCCCTGCAGGAGCACCGGCAATCGTCCCCAAGAACCCTACCTCACAGCTAAGGACCCAGAGACTCAGGGACGTTAAACATCACTGGACCTGGCCACCTGCTGGTCAGTCACAGGGCCAGCACCCCCCAGCCTTCTACTGAAGAGTAAGGCTAGTACCTGAGTGCCCCTCCCCCCAGGCTTCCAGAACCCGCATTTAAGGAGGCCCTTATGCTCAGGGCCTGCGGGTACAGGGCAGGGAATGCCTAGAGCCAGCGCCTCCTCTCCTCAAATGTGGGACCCCGGGCCTGGCTGGCCTCCCCTGTCCCAGCCTTGCTCCGGAGGCTGTCTTCTGGGTCCCTAGCAAGTCTCAGAAGGAGGGAGGGGCCGCCCAGGCGACCGTCCCAGAAATCCCACAACTTCTACGGCCACAGAATTGTCTTCCCCTTAAGCAGAGAACAAATTAATATCGAAACATAGAAATCCTAGCCAGTGGGGCGCCTGGGTGGCTCAGTGGGTTGAGCATCCAACTTCGGCTCAGGTCATGATCTCGCAGTTCGTGGGTTCGAGCCCCACGTCGGGCTCTGTGGCGACAGCTGACTCAGAGCCTGGAGCCTGTCTTCAGATTCTGTGTCTCCCTCTCTCTCTCTCTGGCCCTCCCCTGCTAACGCCGTGTCTCTCCTTCTCAAAAATAAGTAAACAAACAAACAAACATTAGAAGACTGGTGTCATAGGCACCCAGGTCTAGGCCCCCACACACTGGAAGCGTCCCCCTCCTGAGGCACCGCTGGACACCACTCTCTCTAAGGTACTCTTGCTTGAACAACAGGTTTTACTAGTCGTCGGGAGGCAGAAAGGCGACATTCCCATGTCTGTTTCATGGAACCTGGCTTTCACTCTCTCAGAGCCGATACCTGACTTAGAGAGAGACGTATCTGGGCAAGTTGACTCTGATGTCGGCCCATGACACAGAAATCATCCACCATAAAAGCGTCCTGAGAAACCCCTTCGTGACCCCACAGTGGAGAGTGGAGACATTCTCTGGGCTGGTCGGACCTGGCCCGCTGCCCCTCCCCCACAGGAACAAAGGAACTAGTTCTCTGAGTTCCCATGAAGCAGGTGTTGGGAGGTAGGCTGTAGGCACAAAATGCGCGGCTTCCATCTTGAATCCTAGAGTCACACTAGAAGGCGTGGCCTGGGGTAGTCTCCCTGTGAGGTGTTTGGGTTTTTTTTTTTTCAAGATTTTTATATTTAAGTAGTCTCTACACCCGACATGGGGCTTGAACTCCCAATCCTTGTTTCAGGTTTTTATTTTGTCATTATTTTAATTATTTTTTATTTTTTAAAAGTGTATTTATTTATTTATTTTTGAGAGAGACAGAGAGACAGAGCACGACAAGCCAGGGAGGGACAGACAGAGAGGGAGACACAGAATCCGAAGGAGGCTCCAGGCCCTGAGCTGTCAGCACAGAGCCTGATGCGGGGCTCGAACTCATGAACTGCAAGATCATGACCTGAGCTGAAGCCAGACGCTTAACGGACTGAGCCCCCAGGCGCCCCAAGACAAGTCTTAAAAGGCAGGGAACTAATAGCTCAGGACTGGTGAGCACAGGGTCCTGAAAGGCAATCTTAAGAAGCGACTTATTCACCTTGATAAGTTAGCTATTAGAGTGAGTTACCAAATGCCACGAGCAAGAGCAAGTATTTTCTGGAGCTCGGGGCTCCTCGCGGACTTGCGTTAGCCCAAGAGCAGGAAGGCATGTTGATTTCAGTCTAGCCTGACAGGCAGCCCTGCCTCAGTGTCCCCGTGCGGGTGACTCAGTGCCTCACTCAGTCCCTTCCATCTTCTTTTTTAATTTTTAAAATGTATTTATTTTTGAGAGAGAGAGAGAGAGAGAGAGAGTAAATCTGAAGCAGGCTCCAGGCTCCAGCTTTCAGCACAGAGCCCGACGCAGGGCTTGAACCCACACCTGAATGAAAGTCAGGAGCTAAACTGAGCCACCCAGGCACCCAGTCCCTTCCATCTTCTTGCTTGGCCATCCCCGGGGGGGCGGTGTTGAGCTCCTCTTTGTGGTCTGTGCCAGGCCATCCGTTGGTCCTCTTTCCAGCCTGGGGACGTGCAAGCAGGTGAGCACTCTGGTGCCCAGGAGTGAATCCTGCAGGACCTTGGCTCCTCCCTTGTCCTCCCTTGTCTATGAGAGCAGCAGCCCTGCCTGGAGGAATCAGATGGCCCTGGAATCCAGTCCTGCGCAGCCTCCTTCTGGTCACGTGATGTCAGATCGCCTTTCCTTTCTGAGCCCGTGGGCTGACCTGGCCACGCCTTAGTCCCTCGGCCACAAGGATCCGTGTTATGTGTGCGCCTTGTGGGATCTGTGCTCAGCCCAGTCTGTGCACTTAATTTAGTGACTTAATGAGGGTTTGTTTTTTTTTTTAAGTAAGCTGTACACCGCACATTGGAGCTCGAACTCATGACCCCGGGATCAAGAGTCATACGCTCTGCCAACTGAGCCAGCCAGGCTCCCTGGGTCTGTGCACCTCAGACAGTCTGGGACGAGTTAAATGAATTTCCACAAATGACCCCCCGGTTCATCTATTCTTACTAATGTGCTAAACGCTAGGGAGAAACAGAAAAGGAGTAAAGACTGATTAAAACTTGGGGGACGGGGTGTTGCTAACCTCGCTGGGGCGGCCAGAGAAGACCCTTCTGGGATAACAGCATCGAAGATGAGAAGTACAGGAATCAGGGACTCCTGGCTGGCTCAGTCGGAGGAGCATGGGACGCCTGATCTCAGGGTCATGAGTTCAAGCCCCATGTTTGGATACATCCAAAAAATTTTAATAAAATCTTTATAAAAAAAAATGGTTGGGGCACCTGGGGGCTCAATTGGTTAAGCGCCCGACTTTCGCTCAGGTCATGAGCTCACAGTTCGTGGGTTTGAGCCCCGTGTCAGGCTCTGTGCTGACAGTTCAGAGCCTGGAGCCTGCTTTGGCTTCTGTGTCTCCCTCTCTCTCTGCCCCTCCCCTGCTCACGCTCTCTCTGTCTCTCAAAAATAAATACTCATTAAAAAAATTTTAAAAGAGGTGGATGAGTCAGTAACAGCCAAAGTTCAAAGGGAAGCAAAGTGCAGCATTATTCAAAGCAAAGAGGCAGAAGGCCATGCCGACGGAGGAAGCCTGGGCCCAGTTTCAGGAACTAAAATTGAAACTAAAAGTCACTGGAGACATGGCTGTCTGAGAGAGGCCGGCAGCGGGGCTCACAGTAGCTGGCCCCAAGGTCAAGAACCAGTGTGGTTCATGGGCCGGAGACCATCCGTGGCCAGCGCAGCAGATTTCTGCCTGTTCAGTGGGATTTTTTTTAAAGTGGTTTTCCATATAAAAGTCTGGATTTCCAGACTTTGAAAAAAATCAGAAGGTCTGGCCATACTCGGCCCACATTTCTGAGTCCGAACAGTCGGACTGGAGTCAGGCCGTAGATCTGGTTTTAACCTCTGCACTGCCGCCTGACTCCGTCCCCTGTGGGGCCCCTGCAGTCATTTCAGATCTGGACCCCAAGGCTGGGCCTGGCAGGCTGCACTAAGAATTTTGGAAGCGGGGCGCCTGGGTGGCTCAGTCAGCTAAGTGTCCTACTTCGGCTCAGGTTATGATCTGGCAGTCTGTGAGTTCGAGCTCCGCATCAGGTTCTGTGCTTGCAGCTCAGAGCCTGGAGCCTATTTCAGATTCTGTGTCTCCCTCTCTCTCTCTCTCTGCCCCTCCCCCACTCATGCTCTGTCTCAAAAATAAATAAATAAACAAACAAAAAAAATTTTGGAAGTGATCCAGGGCACCTGGTTGACTCAGTCAGAAGAGTACGTGACTCTTGATCTCAGGGTCGTGAGTTCAAGCCCCATGTTGGGTGTAAAGCTTATTAAAAAAAAAGAATTTGGAAGAGATCCAAGGTGCACTGAGAAGGCATGCATGGATTTTCAGGGGAGAAGAAACATGACCATAGGGTGGGTGGCTCTGATTAACACGGAGAAGGCACAGTGGTTGGGAGACATGGATGGATGTCAGTGGACTGGGAAAGGGAGCCACGTGTGGAAGTCTGGGCTGGAGAAGACGGTGGGTCCATCCGGGGTCGGCACGGAAGGCAGGGGAAGAGACTCAGACTCCTTACTTGGAGCTGCGTTGCTGTTTGTTTTTCTTTGGCTTGAAAATAATAGAAAGGTGTTCTTTCACAGTCCTGGAGCCCAGAGACCCGATACCGGTGCCGTGGAGTTGAAACCAAGGTGTCAGCAGGTCCGAGCTCCCTCCGGAAGCAGGA
This sequence comes from Helogale parvula, assembly GCA_004023845.1. Taxonomy (NCBI): domain Eukaryota; kingdom Metazoa; phylum Chordata; class Mammalia; order Carnivora; family Herpestidae; genus Helogale; species Helogale parvula. The sequence goes on from PJEM01008864.1 coordinate 36,585, forward strand.
GGTGAGAACTCCTTCCAGCTTCCTTGGCCTGTGGCCACCTCATTCCGGTCTTTGCCCCCATGTCCACATTGCCTCCTTCTCTCCTGGGCTCCAAGCCCCCAACCGGCTTTCTCTTGCAAGGCAGGGTATGTGAGATGGCACTCAGGGCCCACTGGCTAATCCAAGGCAGGCTTCCCATCTCTAGGCCCGTAGCTTAATCACACCTGCAAAGGCCTCTTTTCCAGATAAGGTAACAGTTACCGGTTCTGATATCCTTGGGGGCCATTCATTAGCTTCTGCACGTCCCCTCTCTGAACCTCAATCTTCTCCCCTGCAGAAGTCACACCGAATTCTATGTATTTGGAGGATACAGCGACCAGGCAGGATAAGCCCACGGGGTATCCCTGCCCTGCCCCCCAAGTGTGACGGCTCCCCTAGGGCGCCCTTGCTTCTGACAGGCTCCTGCCCCAGAGCTTGGGCACTTGTAGAAACACGTGCGCACCCCCCACCCCACAACCTGCCAGGCGCCGTCCTACAGCAGTGACAGAAGCAGGGAGAAACCCTCGATGTCCGCGGAGCAGGCGAGAAGACAGGCAGGCCCAGATGCAGTGTGGACAGGTCACGGCCAGTGACGTCGCTTGCGGGGGCTGCCTTAACACGATGCCACCGATGGGAGGCCGGGACCTCGGAACCCAACCTCTCACCCTCCTAACAGACCAGAAGTCCATGCCCCGTGTGTCTGTTGGCTGCTTCCTCCTGAGGGCGCTCAGGGAGGGCTCTGTCGCAGGCCTCTCTCCTCGGCTTGTACACACCTGTCATCTGTGTCTCCACACATTGTCATGCCCCCGTGCCAGTCCCTGTGTCTGAATGTCCTTTGCTGACAATATCGGTCATATTGGATTTGGGCTACCCTAATGACCTCACTTTAACTTGCTGACTCTATAAAGACCCTCTCTCCAAATAAAGTCACATTTACAAATACTGGAGTTTGGTTTTTTTTAATTTTTTAACAGCATGAGCAGGTGAGGGTCAAAGAGAGAGGGAGACACAGAATCCGAAGACAGGCTCCAGGCTCTGAGCTAGCTGTCAGCACAGAGCCCGATGCGGGGCTCGAACCCACGAAATGTGAGATCATGACCTGAGCCGAAGCCAGACGCTTAACCGCCTGAGCCCCCCAGGCGCCCCACAGTTACTGGAGTTTGGACTTCAACATGTGAGGTGGGAAGGAATGTAGCCCAGCCCATAGCAGGGAATACATGGAGAGAAAGCGGGTGAGAGCAGAATGAAGGCCTGGGGGGCTCAGTCGGTTAAGCGCTGACTTCAGCTCAGGTTATGATCTCATAGTTCCTGGCTTTGAGCCCCGTGTTGGGTTCTGTGCTGACAGCTCAGAGCCTGGAGCCTGCTTCAGATTCTGTGCCTCCCTCGCTCTCTGCCCCTCCCCCACTCAGGCTCTGTCTCTCTCTGTTTCAAAAATAAATGAACTATAAAAAAATAAAATAATAAAAAAAAACAAACATAGGTACCTGGGTGGCTCAGTTAGTTAAGCGTCCGACTTCGGCTCAGGTCATGATTTTGCAGCCACTGGATTCAAGCCCCGCATTGGGGTCTGTACTGACAGCTCAGATCCTGGAGCCTGCTTTGCATTCTGGGCCTCCCTTTCTCTGCCCTTTCCCCACTTTCTCTCTCACTCTCGCTCTCTCTCTTTCTCTCAAAAATAAATAAACAAACAAAATAAATAAATAATAAACATTAAAAAATAAACAAAAAGTAAAATCTGAAAAAAGTAGAAGTGAGGCCTTAGGGCCTGTTGGTCACGTGTGTGCGCGTGCGTCACACACATAAGAAAAGAGGTCAGGGTGACTCAGGCTTTTTTTTAAATTGAACTATACCTGACATACAGTATTAGAGTAGTTTCAGGTCTACCACATAGTGAATCGACATTTATGTATGTTACAAAATGCTCACTGTGGCCAGTGCCGTCACCCTCTGTCCCTGCACGAGGTTGTTACAATGTTACTGACTCTATCCCCCATGCTGTGCTTACAGCCCGGTGATGGTGACGCATTTAGGTTGTAACTGCAGGCTTGCACCTCCTAACCCCCTTCTCCTATTTCACCCATCAGCCACCCGGGCTTTTTTTGTGATTGTGGTAAAATATACATAACATAAATTGACCATTTTTACCATTTTAAATCTAGTTCTATAGGCTGTGTATATTCATACTGTTGTACCCTCATCACTACTGTCCTTCTCTCTTTTTTAAAAAAATTTTTAACATTTATTTATTTTTGAGAGTGAAAGAGACGGAGCGTGAGCAGAGGAGGGGCAGAGAGAGAGGGAGACACAGAATCTGAAGACAGGCTCCAGGCTCCCAGCTGTCAGTACAGAGCCTGACACAGGGCTCGAACCCATGGACCATGAGATCATGACCTAAGCCAAAGTCGGATGCTTAACCAACTGAACCATCCAGGCAACCTTCATTAAAATTTTTTAAAATGTTTGTTTATTTTTGAGAAAGAGACAAGAGTGTGAGTGTGGGAGGGGCAGAGAGAAAGGGAGACAGAGAATCTGAAGCAGTTCCAGGCTCTGAGCTTTTAGCACAGAGCCCGATGCAGGGCTCGAACCCATGAACTAGGAGATCATGACCTGAGGTGAAGTCCAACGCTTGACCAACTGAGCCACCCAGGCGCCCCAAGTAATATCAAATTTCAAACAGACACACACCTTTGCGTACATTTTCACCAAAGCTTAAATCTACCGAGACCCACTGACCCAGCAATTCCACCTGCAGGACTCTTCCCCGGATAACCCTTGCCTGGGACAGATGAATGAGTTTATTTGTTGTTGCACTGTTCGTAATCAACAAAGATGGGAAATAACCTAGATGTCCGTCAGTGGGAGATGGTTAAGGGAATAATGACGCAGGAGCACTATGGATGCGATTCCACAGCTATTTAAAAAGAATAAAACAGGCCTATGTGCATTGATAGGAACACTTCTCCAGGGTAGACTGATGGGTGCTGAGAGCAGGGAGCAGGGCAGCGTGGGCAGCTCGCTGCTACTGCGCGGATAGAAAGAGGAAGGGACGGGGCGCCTGGGGAGCTCAGTCAGCTGAGCGTCCGGCTTCAGCTCAGGTCATGATCTCAGGGTTCGTGGGTTCAAGCCCCGCGTCGGGCTCTGGGCTGACAGCTCAGAGCCTGGAGCCTCCTTTGGATTCTGTGTGTGTCTCTCTCTCTGACCATCCCCTGCTCGTGCTCTCTCTGTCTCTCAAAAATAAGTAAGAAACATTAAAAAATAAATAAATAAAAACATTTAAAAATTTTTAAAAAAGGGGGCACCTGGGTGGCTCAGTCGGGCGAGCATCTGACATCGGCTCAGGTCATGCTCTCACGGTTCGTGGGTTCGAGCCCCACGTTGGGCTCTGGGCTGACAGCTCAGAGCCTGGGGCCTGCTTCGGATTCTGTATCTCCCTCTCTCTCTGACCCTCCCCTGCTCACGCTGTCTCTCTCTGTCTATTATTAAAAAATTTTTTTTTAATTTTAAAAAAAACAAAAGAAAGAGGAAGGAACATAGTGTGTTGTTGGTCCTGCACGAACTCTCTCTGCCAACAGGTAGCAGTCGATGCCACCAGGGAGGGCGTCAGAGGGTCAACGATGGAAGGAGACTTCGTTTTTCCCTGGATAATTTCTGTATTTTAATTCTTTACCATATACACGTAGTTCCTATTCAAAAGAAACGTTCCATTAATATATTCTATGCACGGTATTTCTGTCCGGAAGCGGTAAAGTTCGGGCCTTGTATTAACAGGATGCACCGTTCCTGAAAGGTGGAGAACCCTCCGTCTGTTCTCTGCCGGATGATGTCAGCAGAAGCTGGCCGACCTCGAGAGTCTCCACGTAGACGCCCAGTTGGCAGCAATCACCCCTGGCCCTTAGAAGCTACTTCGCAGTGTTCAAGGCTGAGAGGCTCTTACTTTTCATGATCTCATCTCCGCGGACAGTGCTGGGGGCGATCAGGCAGCGGGAACGGGTCCAAGGTCGCACACTTGAAAAAATGCCTGGGCCAGACCTGAACCTGCACCTTCCTCCGCTCCTTTCGTGTGACTTCAAGTGGCAATCTTTTTATTTTTTTAAATTTTTTAAAGTGATTTTATTTATTTTTGAGAGAGAGAGAGACAGCATGAGCAAAAAGGGGCAAAGCATCTTAATCAAGATACCATCTCCCAATGCTGTGATGGTTCAAGGCTTAATCTATGAAAAAAACCCTAAAAGCTGTTAGCAGGCAGTCATTATTTAACTACTAGTACTCAGCCTGCCTCGGTGCCTGCTGAGGGGCTGGGGGTCCAGAGAGAACTAGTCGGGCGCCATCTTGTCTGTGTGGTGCTGAGGGCCCAGCTGGGCAGACCAAGAGCCAAGTTGGGGGCCTGGGGGGCTCAGGTCATGATCTCTCACGGTCCATGGGTTTGAGCCCCGCATCGGGCTCTGTGCTGACAGCCTAGAGCCTGGAGCCTGTTTCAGATTCTGTGTCTCCCTCTCTGTCTCTGTCCCTTCCCCCCACTCATGCTCTGTCTCTCTCTCTCTCTCTCAAAAATAAATAAAACATTAAAGAGAAAAAGAGCCAAGTCAATAAATAAGAGGGGCACGTGGTGTGGTTGCTGCTCACAGCTGTGCTGGCACAGCAGCGGGATGTTACAGAGAGTGACTGCTGGGGGGCGCTGGCATCTCTGGGTAAGGCCTCTCCGAGAGGCCCAAGGGTGTCTCCAGATGAGCATGCTGTGGGGGACGTCCAGGGAGCAATGTCCACCTGCCGGAGTGAGACCCGTGACCTGACCAGGCCGGCACTGGTCACGGGGGAAGCATCCCAAAGGTGAGAACCTGGTGAAAATGCCTGCAAGTCACCTCTGGTTCATGACAAAGAGCACAGGTCCTGATCCCATGGGTCTCAGACTCTCCACTTTCATATCACCTCTCATGGCCACCTCGTCCCCACCACCGATAAAGAAAACATCAGTGGGAAATAGAAAAGAATTCCCTCGGGCGCTTAGGTGGCTCAGTTGGTTGAGTGGCCAACTTCGGCTCAGGTCATGATCTCACCGGTTCGTGGGTCTGAGCTCAGCGTGGGGCTCTGTGCTGACAGCTCAGAGCCGGGAGCCTGCTTTGGATTCTGTCTCCCTCTCTCTCTGCCCCTCCCCTACTCAGGCTCTGTCTCTCTGTCTCTCAAAAATAAATAAACATTAAAAAAACAATTAAAGAAAAAGAATTCCCTGAGTTGGCCCCCGACGTCCACGCAAGCGCGAACAGGCTTAGTGGGTAATTTCCTGGCTGTTTCCCTGGTGACCGAATGTCCATAGAGTTTGTCAGCATGGCCGTCCCGTTGTCCAGATTCTCCAAGGGTTTTTTGGGTTGGATTCAACGCATCTCCCAGACGCCCTAGAAAATCCTTTTCTCCTGGGAATTCATTTATTCCCTCCTTGTTTCAGGGCGATTTGCCAGCCAACAGGAAGGTTTGGTGGCTACTTAATGACTAGCAAACGCAACTGTGTTGAATTAAATTCTCAAAGTCCATTCTTCCCCTCAAGAAACAACCGGCGCCGCTGTTTTGACATTCCGTGGTCATGTTTCTTTCCTATTTTTCTTAAATGTTTTATTTATTTTTGAGAGAGATAGACAGCGTGAGCAGGGAGGGGCAAAGAGAGAGGGAGACACAGAATCTGAAGACAGGTTCCAGGCTCTGAGCTGTCAGCACAGAGCCTGACTTGGGGCTCGAACCCACGAACCTCGAGACCATGACCTGAGCTGAAGCCAGACGCTCAACCGACTGAGCCACCCAGGCGCCTGTTTCTTTCTTTTTGAAGCCACGTTTTGTCTCTGTGCTTCATTTCCAAAGAAACACCGGGAATCTGTTTACGAGTAACCATGCCCCTTCCCACCCTCCGTGCAGTTGGTGCCGTGGAGAAAATAGGGAGGCAGTCCTGGGTTCAAGACCCAGAACATGGAGAGAGACAGAAAGAAAGAGGGAGACGGAGAGAGGGCGCGCAAGGCCGCTCACCCTCTACCGTGTCATGGAGATTCTGGTTGGTTTGTACTCATTCACCCCATAAACGTTTTTGCGGCGCCGACTAAGGGCCGGGCACTGTGCTGGGCTCCTGGGCTCCATCACCCGAACCAAAGACAAGTCCTGCACCTCCGCAACTTACAGCTTACTGCACACTCACATCTGACACAGATTCAGGAAGAGCTTTTAGCCCGAGAATCCTAAAGATGGGGGATTTGACTTACCGGCCCTCCCCCTGAATTCCTCCTCTGTAAAATGGGTTCAGTCATCGTAAGGGTTTGTGGTAAGGGCCCTGGGAGATGGCATCCAGAAAAACAGAGTAGAGGAATGGCCATGCTTGTTTTTTTTTTTAATTTCTTTTTAAATGTTTATTATTTACTTGGTTTGTTTTTGGTTTTGTTTTTTGTTATTTATTTTTGAGAGAGAGAGAGAGAGAGATGCACAGAGTGCAAGTAGGGGAAGGGCAGGGAAAGACGGAGACAGAACAGAATGCAGGCTCCAGGCTCTGAGCTGTCAGCACAGAGCCCGACGCGGGGCTCGAACCCACGAACTGTGAGATCCCGACCTGAGCTGAAGTCAGACGCTCAACCGACTGAGCCGCCCCCTTTACTGGTTGTTCTCTGAGGCACGTGCACTGGGGTGTAAGAGCTGGGTGACCGGCCCACCCCACGTGGCTGGTGCTGTGAATTCCCTTACCCAGAGGTGAAAGCACACTGGAGGGGTCGAGCCTCCCTGCCGAGGCTCAGGACGCCCAAAGAGAAAGTTACCGGAGAGCAGACACTGCTGGGGAGGGTGTGATGGGGCTGGGGCCTTAGGGATGCCAGATTAAACCCAGGACATACCGGGGCGCCTGGGTGGCTCAGTCGGTTAAGCCTCCGACTTCAGCTCAGGTCAGATCTCAAGTTCGTGGGTTCGAGCCCCGCGTCAGGCTCTGTGCTGACAGCTAGCTCAGAGCCTGGAGCCTGCTTCCGGTTCTGTGTCTCCTTCTCTCTCTGCCCCTCCCCCTCTCATGCTCTCTCTCTCTCTGTATCAAAAATAAAATAAAACATTAAAAAGAAAAACCCTAGAAAACCGTTCATTTATTTGAAGTTCAAATGTAACTGGGCACGCTGTATTTGTATTTGCTAAGCCGGACCAGTCTACAGCGCTCCTGACGTCAGGCCGTGGAGGCCTGGGCTACACCCAGAACCTGAGGTGCCAAGGTGAGCCCCCTCCTGGGGCTTGTGTGCCCAAGGGGTGGGCAGGAGCAGAGAGAGGGAACAAGGCAGGGAAGACCTAGGGGCCAGGTGGGGCTGTAGGTCCTCAGCTGCTCGGTTCTGGAGAAACATGGTCTTGTTAAGGCCAAGCCCAGCCTGCAGGGCAGCTCCTTTGGGCCACGGCCACTTTCACTTTACTTGCCCATCACCGTAGCTACTTCTGTAATCCAGGCCCCCCCCCACCCCCCGAGGCAGTTTTCGTGCACCCTCACTGCTGTTCGGTTTTCCTGATTTCTTTGACTTGAACATTAGAGATCTGGGCATCCTTGCAATCGACTCATTCAGCCATTTCCCATTCAACATTCACCAAATTACTTTTGAGCACCTGCTCTATGCCGGGGAGACAAGGAACTGGACAAAACAGACACTAAATACGAAATCAATGGTAGGGATTTATACCCAGTTATTAAACACGTATTGGGGGAGCCTGGGTGGCTCAGTCGGTTAAGCCTCCGACTTCGGCTCAGGTCAGATCTCACGTTCGTGGGTTCGAGCCCCGTGTCAGGCTCTGTGCTGACAGTTCAGAGCCTGGAGCCTGCTTCCGGTTCTGTGCCTCCTTCTCTCTCTCTGCCCCTCTCCCTCTCATGCTCTGTCTCTTTCTCTCTATATCAAAAATAAATAAAACATTAAAAAAATAAAAAAAAACACGTATTAGGCGTTATGTTACGATTGCCATGGACACCATGAGGGCAAGGATAGTGGGGTGGGTGTGTCTGACTCATGGGAAGTGGGCACAGGGAGCCTACCCTGAAGGTAATTTTGTATTGGATTTTGAAGGATGAGGAGGAGTTCGAGCTAAGCCAAACTCTGCTAAATAATTTCTTTTACTCCAGGAACGAATTTAGTTATTTTTTTAAAAGTTTATTTATTTTGAGAGAGAATGAGAGAGAGCAAGGTAAGGGCAGAGAGAGAATCCCAAGCAGGCGGCACTGAGCCCAACGTGGGGCTCAAACTCATGAACGGTGAGATCGTGAGCCAAGAGTCAGACACTTAATGACTGGGCCACCCAGGCACCCCATACAGGAACTAATTTAATTCTGAGGACACTTTGGGAGGGGTTATTCACGGTTTATAGGCCCAGAGAGGTTAAGTTACTCACACAAGGTCACACAGTGAGTGAACAGCAGGGTCAGGATTTGGACCCACCCAGCCCGGCTTCAGAGCCTTCCAGGCAGACAGGGATCTGGCCAGAGGTCAGAGACCTGAGAGGAAGCGGCCAAAGGGAATCCTGCAGGCCCCCTAAAGCTCAGAGAGGAATCGGAGACTTCGGCCTGAGAACAATGGGAAACCTTTGAAGGGGTTTAGAAGTGGGGGTGGGGAGGGGGTGTGTCTTGCCCCAAATTGAAATTTCAAAAGCTCCCTCGGGCTGCCTCGGGTGGGGGATGGGATGGGCCTGGGGCCTGGGGGCTGGTGGGAGGCTCTTCCCTTCCTGCCCAGATACCAGATAATGGTGGCTCGGAGCAGGCCACCAGCCCTGCAGGATGGAGCTCCGCGGCCGGCGTGGGCAGTGGCAGAAGCTCCGAAGGTAAACCCCACGGGGCTCTGCGTGGGAGCTGGGGGAGGGAGAGGTCAAGGCTGACGTCCAGGTTCGGGGCATCAGGGCTGCAGACGAAATACCTGCGAGGGAGCCTGGTGGCCCGGGAGCTGAGCTTTGGTCAAATCCGCCCCGTGTCTGAGGTTTTCTTTGTTTTTGGTGCGTTTTTGTTGTTGTTGTTGCTAAATCGGTCCCTGATGGCCTCAGCGTTTCTGGTCTGTTTTGGTCCCCTCTCTCCGAAGTTGTCCTTTCTTGGAATTTCAGAGGCCGAGAGGGCCTGGACCTCCTTTTTCTTACGAATGCCTGGCTTCTTCAGAGGGCTCCGTTTGACTTCCTCCTTCTGTGCTTCGGTTTCCTCATCTGTGGAACGAAGGCGGGAGAGCACCAGGTTCACAGAGTTCTCGGTTAAGTTAATTAATACATAAATCGTGCTCCGACAGTGCCCGGCCTGGGAAGGCTCCCCAAGTGGCAGCCGCCCTTTGAAGGCAGAGATGATCCGCGCTGGTGCTGATGATGTTGTCATGACGATGAGGAGGGCGAGGGAGGCAGGGGGGGCTGGCGGAGGAGGCCAGAGCCCACAGAAGCCACTCCGCTTACTTAGAAAGTACATGTTGGGCATCTTTTTGGATACAGTCTTAAGCAAAGTATTTAAAAAGTATGTGCCGAAGCTCATGTGATTGCATTCACTCAGAGGAACAAACATTGAGAGACTCCCCACGGCAGGGCGTGAGAAAACAATACATTTCCTTGAAAAGCGAACACAACGCCTACTTTTTCAAACATGCTGCTAAAGTGCTGGGAAGGCAGTGAAGCCACTGTTGGGACAAGAAGTGATCCCAGGGGGCCTCCTGGAGGAGGAGACCTTTGGTCCTGGATCCAAAGTGAAGGAGCATGTGCAAAGGTCCATACGGGATGGGTTCTCTTTGGCAGGAGACACCTGGCACGTTTTGAGGATTCCAAAGTAGGTCAAGGTGGCTGGAGCGCAGGCAACAGTTGAAGGGGAGAATCAGTTGGTTGATATTTCTGGATACTGCCATAGATGAAATTACTGGTATTCCACTTTTTAAATTCATGTACAAATTGTAACTTCATACAGTTCTACCTGATTGTGCAAAACCACACTAGCGCCATGGTTGATCTACTGCAGATCTTGTGTAGATACTGCTTTGTGTAAGAAGAAAATGAGGCTCCTTGGAGAAATGTTTATTGAGCAACTACTATGCCCCAGGCCTGTGCTGGCCCAGCGAATGCTGGTGAATGGATACACAAAGTTGCCACCTTTGTATACAGATAAAAAAGAAGTCCACCAAGAAATTAGGTGCTTGTATGATGTGGATGAAGGCGTTCCAGGGGGAGGAGGCTGCCTGAGCAAAGGACCTGAGGTGGGAAGTAGCCTGGACAGGCGGGGAAGGGCTGAGAGAGGAGGCCTGCTTTGCTAGAACCCAGGGAGGGAGGGAGGTCACTTGAGGTGAGCTCAGAGGACAGGGGACCAGCCCACCCACATAGGGCTCTTCAGGCCCTGTTTAGAGACAGGATTTTCTTCTGAGTGGGAGAGTTGCCAGGGTTTTCTGTAAAGGACCAGATAGTTCGTGCTTTAGGCTTTGAGGACCGTGTATGTGTCTGTTTCACCTGTTTGATCGACCCTGCCCTTGTAGCACAAATGCAGCCGTAGACCGCAAGGAAAGGGGACCCTGTGGTTTTGTTCCAGGAAAACTCTACTTAAGGACACTAAAACAAATTTGAATTTCATGTAATTTATGCATGCTACAACTATTTTTATTTATTTACTTATTAGTGGCTCCATGCCACATGGACATTGAGAGATACACATGCTACCTACCGAGCCAGCCTGGCACCCCAAACTTTTATTATTTTTTTCAACATTTTTTTTAAAGATTTCATTTTTAAGTAATCTCTACACCCAACGTGAGGCTCGAACTTACAACCCCGAGATCAAGAGTCGCACGTTTCACCACTTGAGCTGGCCAGGTGACCCTTTTTCCAACTATTTTTATTTTTATTTTTGTGTGTTTTTATTTTAAAAAATTTTTAATATTTATTTTTGTTGAGAGACAGAGAGACAGAGAAACAGAGTGTAAGTTGGGGAGGGGCAGAGAGAGAGCGAGACACAGAATCTGAAGCAGGCTCCAGGGGCTCGGAGCTGTCAGCACAGAGCCCGATGTGGTGCTCAAACTCATGAACTGTGAGATCATGACCTGAACCGAAGTCGGACGCTTAACCGTCTGAGCCACCCGGGCGCAACCCAACTGTTTTTAAATGTAAAAAAACCCCACAAAACATGTTTAGCTCCAGGGCCAGAAGGAAACAGGTGGTGGGCAGGTGATGTGGCCCGAAGGCCACAGTGTATGGACTCCTGTCCTAAAGTCCAGGGAAGCCGTTGGAGGGTTTTGAGCCGGGGAAGGAAAGGTTGTGATTCAAAACAGGAAGGTACAGGAGTGCCAGGCTGAGTCCGCTGGTAGAGCATACAACACTCCCTCTTGATCGTGAGTTCAAGCCCCATGTTGGGAGTAGAGTTTACTTAAGAAAAGAAAAGAAAAGGAAAGGAAATAGGAAGGTATGAAGGCTTGGCATGATGCCAGAAAGCGGATAGCACCATGTGGAATGAATGAATGGAGAAGCTGTTACTTAGTCATTCATCAAGCACTGAGTTCCCCTCATAGTCACGGTGCTGTTGAAGGCCCCACGGTCTGTAAGACACAGTTCTACACTTGTGGAGTTTCTTACATAATGGAGAGACTTAAGAGTGAGATACAGGGGCGCCTGGGGGCTCAGTCGGTTAAATGCCCGACTTCGGCTCAGGTCATGATCTTGCGGTTCGTGAGTTTGAGCCCCGCTTTGGGCTCTGTGCTGACAGCTCAGAGCCTGGAGTCTGCTTGGGATTTTGTGTCTCCCTTTCTTTCTGCCTCTCCCCCCTCAAAAATAAATAAATATAAAAATAAATAAATAAAGAGCGAGATAGGGATAGCTTTAAGGTCAAAAGAGGGACCCCAAAAAGCGGAAGTTGCACTGAAAACGAGCAAGGTGCAGACTGGCGCTAGAGGGGAGGGAGCAGAGGGAAACAGGTAGGAGCTGAGGAAAGGGTGGAGGGGGATTTGGGATTTTATCCTGAGACTGTCTCTTCTGACTTGCCTATCATGTCCTAGAAATGGAATCAAACAGTATGTGGCTTTTGTTGACTCGCTCCCTTGACACCGGGCATCGTGATTTCAAGGCTCATTCATGCTGCCGTGTGGAGCAGCGCTTCATCCCGTCCTACGGCTGAATGTCAGCATCCCCTTGTGTGGAGGATGCATCCACTTGTTCATCCATCCTTGTGGGGACAGTTGGGCGGTTGCCACCTTTTGGCTCTGTCATGAATAGCGCTGCCCATCGAGGGCTTGGAGAAGGCAGGTGACCTCCCGTTCATGGGTCCTTTCTGCAGGAGGCCAGTTGGAACAGGATTCCAAGCCTTGACTGCATTGTGGGATTCCCTGGGAATCGGAGAATTAGAGCAGGATCCCCGGGCAAGTCCTCATTGAATGATTGGGAACCACTGGGGAGAGACAGTCGCGGCCCTGTGAGCAGGGTGGTGGCGCCCATCAGAGGGATTAGGTGACCAGCAGGGGGAGTGAAGATGAGGGGGGAAGTCTAGTATGGAATCAGATAAAGGGGTTCTGATAGGGGAAAGTCCGGATTGCACTGATCAGTGGAGAATTGCTGAAGGCTTTTTGAAAACATCAGGAAAAGTGATCATAGCCAACATCTGTTTTGAAATGCTTTGTTTGGCAGGTGTATGGAAAGGTAAAGAACATTCTGGAGTATTTTCAGTCGGAGTAATGGCAGGGTTGCACCCAGAATAGTGACCATGGTCTTGCCTTTCCCTCCATGCTCAACTCTTTTGCACCTCATTTCATAGTGGCTGCACTTGGGTTTTTTTTTGTCCCTCAGATCCCCGGGCTCAGGCTTGCCCCAGGGCCTTTGTACATGCTTTTAACCTTTACTGGGAAGGCTCTTATCTCCTTCATTCAGCTCAAATGTCACAGCCTCATTGGAGCCCGTTCTTCAGGTTTAAAGCAGACACCCCTATCTCGTCACTTCTCTATACCCTCTCTCTGTTTTCCTTCATAACATAGCGTTGGTCTCTATTTGTCTTATTTATTCATGTATTTAATTGTTCATTACCTCTTCTGTTCAGTCCTTGAAAACTGAAGCAACAGACAATCTGGTGCTTGGAGGTAGAAAAAGCCCTCTAACCTGTTTGCAGGCTGCCTGGATCAACAGCAAGAAATCCCCTGCCTGGGAGTTAGATGTACAGGGCTGGGGTTCAGGGGACAGAGGTGGGACCTGGGTTAGATTTGGAATCTGTTGTAGTGGATGAAATGGTTTCAAGGAAAGAAAAATCATCTAACATTTCTTGAGCACGTACTCTGCGCCTGTATTAAATGATTCTCAACAATGTCTCCGATGTGAGGGCTATAATCCCCTTTCGCAGACTTGGAAACTGAAGCACAAAAAGGTTGAAATAACTTGCTCCAGTTTCTTAGGGAGGAAGCTTGGAATGGACGCCCCGCCCCTCACCCCCACCCCGGCTCCCAACCGGCTGGCCTCATCTCAACCGGCTGGCCCAGATGAGGCGCCCGATGGCCGATGGCCGGGAGAGACCTGAGTCTGGGGGACGGGGCTCCAGCTGGCAGTGCAGCAGTGGCTGGGCAGGGAGGGGTTTTGGAAACTCAAGGGTTGGGCATCAGATGTTAGCATGAGGTCAACGAGCTGGGGACCCAAGACTAACCAGCCTGTTGAAGTTCGTTCTTGGAAGTGAACGAGGACTTGTTTTTCTTTTCAAAGAAATTACGCTTTAAAATAATGTCTTTTTACCAGCTACATACAAATATCAAATGCACCCTTTTCTTGTATTTTATGTAACTCATTATTAATGAGGACACGTGTACGATGATCGTATGACTGATTCAAAGACGAAGCAGGGCTCATTCAAGAAATGCTGACGTGCAGTTATGAATAGATGCAAAAACTAGAAAAACTCCCCCAAATCCACCAGGCAATAAGCCATCCCATTCCAGGGACTTAATTTGCATGTCTATGGACTAGAGTCTCTCAAAATACAAAATACGGTTAGTTTTCTACACGTGGCTGAGCTGTGAAAAGCTCTAAACAAAAGTGCAGGTAACCCAATGCACTGAGCGGGCTACCCACTCGCCTTTTCTTTGCCTATCTCATATCTTCCATAATCTTCCTAACACTGTATTACATTTACTAATTTATTTTGGAAGAAGTAATATATTCACGTGGTTGAAATTCAAAAGCGACAGTGGTAAAAAATCTCCTTCCCGTTCTTGCCACCCAGGACCCTTTGGATGCAGAGTTAGCAATTTCTTAAGGATGTTTCCAAGAAATTCAGTGCATCATAAGCAAACATGTTCTTTTCTTAATAGATACATATTTTTATGTCATCTCTACACCCAATGTGGGGCTCGGACCTACAACCCTGAAATCAAGAGTCGCACGCTTTACCAACCGAGTCAGTTCCCAACAAGCAAACCTGTTAAGAAAAAGACACGGAGGGGACGCCTGGGTGGCTCAGTCAGTTAAGAGGCCAACTTCAACTCAGGTCATGATCTCACGGTTCATGGCTTCGAGCCCTGCGCTGGGCTCTGTGCTGACAGCTCAGAGCCTAGAGCCTATTTCAGATTCTTTGTCCTCTTCTCTGTCTCTCAAAAATAAACAAACATTAAAAGAAAAGAAAGAAAGAAAAGAAAAAAGACACAGAGGTTTGCCTATTTTTTTAAAATGTTTATTTATTTTTGAGAGACAGAGCACGAACAGAGGAGGGGCAGAGACACACACCCACAGAATCTGAAGCAGGCTCCAGGCTCCGAGCTGTCAGTACAGAGCCCAACATTGGACTCGAACTCACGAACTGTGAGATCATGACCTGAGTTGAAGTTGGATGCTTAACTGACTGAACCACCCAGGTGTTCCAGAGGGTTGCCTATTTTTTTAAAAAATGACATATTTCACATACTGTTCTTGTTTTTTCTTCTTTTTTTTTTAATTTTTTTAATGTTTTATTTATTTTTGAGAGAGAGAGAGAGAGACAGATCATGAGTGGGGGAGGGGCAGAGAGCGAGGGAGGCACAGAATCTGAAATAGGCTCCAGGCTGGAACCCATGAGCTGTGAGACGGGACCTGAGCCGAAGTCGGATTCCCAACCTACAGAACCACCCAGGTGCCCCAGAAATCATCTTTTTAAGAGTAAGCAGAGGGAAATCCTAACAGCAAGCGCCTTAGTGCTCACTATGTGTTGTGTGGACTGACAGCACTGAGTCTGTGAATTCCCAGGTGGATATTATCATGGGAATTATTATTGCTCCCATTGTACAGATAAGGAAATCAAGTCACAAAGAATGTCATGCCTCCAGCAAGGCTGCCGGGCCTAGCCGCCCAGGCCAGTGGAACAGCTGGATTCATACCCAGGCGCCAGACAGTCTGACGCCAGCAGCCATGCGCTCAATCACTACACGCTTCTGCCTCTTGATGTGGAAAGAAAGAGAAAAAGGTTAAAGTGTAAGCTGAGGGCTGCCCCTGGAGCTAGGGTTCCGATGATGCGGAGGCATCTGGGAGGGAGCAGGGAGTGGGGGATGCAGAAGAGAAGGCGGGAAGGCTGATGCACTGGGGAGGGAGAAGGGCTTGTGTTAGCTGGTTTGGGGACCCGGGAGATGGGCTGGGGGAGGGGCAGTGGGAGATCAAGGGGACAGGCCGGGAGGCGGGAGGGTAAGGTTAGGCGGTGGGAGGAACAGATGGAGGATCTGGGTGGTTGGAGCTGAGTGAGCCCCCAGAGCGGGAAAGGACACTGGTCAGGGCACTGGTCCAGTGGCCCATTTTTAGCACTTGGGCTTTTACTCTGAATGACGTGGGATCTGTTGTTGGTTTTTGAGCAGAGGAGGGTGGAGGTCTGATTTCTTTTCAAAGGATTGCAGCCTCTCTGTGTGAATGAGTGTGTGTGTGTCTGTGTGTGTGTGTGTGTGCTCGTGTGTGTGTGTGTGTGTGTGTGTGTGTGTGTGTATAAATACCCAGTTTCTTCCCAACTCCCTTCTCCCCACAAGCATGTGCCAAGGGCAGATACAGGGGGCTCAGGTAGGAGACTAGTGCACCTGTCCTAGTGGGCAGTGGTATTTAATTAATTGAGCTCTGAGACACAGCGTTAGACTGAGGGGACCGAGGTGAGGAATCCGGACAAGCCTGTGCCTTGGTGGAGGTCTCTGTTTAGGGCAGGCTTTCTCAGCCTCGGCACTAGTGATACTTGGGGCCAGCTGGCTCTCTGGTGTGTGTGTGTGTGTGTGTGCACGTGTGCGCTGTCCTGTGTTTGGCAGCATCCCTGGTCTGTACCCTCTGGATCTCAGCAGCCCCCCCATCCCTTCCTCCAGATGGGACAACCTAAAATGTCTCCTGACCTCGCCGCCTGTCTGGTGGGAGAAAGAAACAAACAGATAAAGACTCTTCTTTCCGAGATGGTAATGGCTAGGAAGTGAAAAGAGCAGGTGAGGGGAGGTCCTGAATCTGCCTTCTTCCTGCAACCTTGCAAGTCTCGCGCTACCCACACTGAGGCCATCTGCCTGATGGTCATGCGCCATCCTCCCCCCCTCCGTGCCCCTCCCTTTCCACCTGCCTTTCCCTCCTCCCTCCATTTTTTAAATCCTGCCAGTCTCTCCTAGAAAGATGTAAAAAAAGACAAATAAATGAAAGACCTTCCACTTCTCCAAGGTAGGGACAATTCCTAATGACCTCTTTGTGGCTGTAACATGACTCCATACTCTGAAGGTGAGCCCTGTCACCCTGCCCCAAGTTGGCCTCCGTTCCAATTGGCCAAAGAGGAACAAAACAAAACAAGATATTTAAAACACTTCCCTGCCTCCATCCCGCCCTCCGCCTCCCCTAACGGATGGGCTGGCCTGCCGCTAGCTTGAGGCAGATAACTCCCAAGTACACTTATTTTCCTAGTCTGCCGACAGGCTATCTCGGGATGCAGCTGGCCAAGGCTGCTGCTGGCCTGGCTGGCGGCCAGTGAAAGTGGAGGGCCGTTTCCACCAGGCTGGGTCCGGGCGGCGAGGGGCCTGGGGAAGGGGGCCCGGTCAGCCCTTCCTCTCCTTTGAGGCCGGCTTTATCACCGAGACACTCTGCCTGGCTTCTGGCTTCTGGTTCTGCTCTCTGAGTCTCTCCATCTCCTGGGAATGTTAGGAGAGACGTGTTTTAACCTATTTTTATTGGTCCATTGTTTATTTTTTCTTAAATGTTTTATTTATTTTTGAGAGAGAGAGAGAGAGAGAGAGAGAGAGAGAGACAGTGCGAGCAGGGAGGGGAGGGTCAGAGAGAGAGGGAGACACAGAATCTGAAGCAGGCTCCTGGCTCTGAGCCAGCTGTCAGCACAGAGCCCGATGCGGGGCTCGAACCTATGAACCGTGAGATCATGACCTGAGCTGGTCAGACCCTTGTCCAACTGAGCCACCCAGGCGCCCCTATCCATTGCTTATTAATATCATCTCAGAACCTGCTTGCTTCGACCTGTGCTGGCTTTTCCATCCAGCTTCACGGTGGTTGGATTTTTTTCTTCTTTTCCATTCTAGCTGAGGTCTCCCTGACCTTGGCACTGTGGACATGGTGGATGTAGCATCAATCCTTGTTGGGGGACGTTTGGCAACGTCCCTGGTCTCCGCTCTGACCACTAGATGCCACTAGGACCTCTCCCCCCAAGTGTGACAGCCTGGAAATCTTCAGACATTGCCGCATATCCCCTGGTGGGGGGGGGGTGTAAAACCACCCCTCACTGAGAACCGCTGACTTCAAGATAAAAACCTAATTTTAGAGATGGCAGAGTGTTCCCCTGAACATCTCAGTGGAGGTCTGTAGAGAGAGGAGCTTTCTCCGGGCCTTAATGAGTCTGAGCTGAAGGCCTCCCACCTCTGTCACTCAGCACTTAAAACTTCTCGACAGAGTGGATCCCCTAAAAGGAGACACCAATCAGGCAGTTGTCTTGGTAGATGTTAGTTGGGTTTCTGCTCTGCTTAGTTCGGTTTCTCTTTTGTTCCTTCCTCTCGAGGCAGGAGAAGGTACAGCTTTTCGGGTTGTGTAACTGGGTTAAAAGTCTGGTCTCTGGCACTCGCCG
The DNA here is from genome assembly GCA_004023845.1 of Helogale parvula. Lineage (NCBI taxonomy): Eukaryota > Metazoa > Chordata > Mammalia > Carnivora > Herpestidae > Helogale > Helogale parvula. Next base: position 54,586 of record PJEM01008864.1, read on the forward strand.
GCTGTGTGACCTTGTGCAGCTCACTTCACGTCTCTGGGCTCGGTTCCAAATCTCTAACAATGCTCTGTACCTCACGGAGTCAGTCAGTGCAAAGCACTGATTTAGCGCCTGGCCAGGCCCAGGGTGAACGGCCGGAGCTGTGGGGGCTGCTCTGTGCAGGGGGGGTCTGAGAAGGGCCTCTCTGATGGATCTTGAGAATGAGTCTGGCAACACTTGGGTTCTTTATTTCCTGCTTCTCAGCCACATTCCATCGGGCCCAGGACTGGCCCTTAGTAGGCCTGCCCGGGGCTTCCTTTGCAGGCCCTGTTCCTCCCAGGCTTGCATCTGCCCCCATACCTTTGTCTCTCTCCCCAGCCAAATCGCTGTCTTTCTGATAACCTCAGAGCTACCAATAGCATTCCTCAAACGGAGCAGAGCTGCCAGCCCAAGTCGGCGGCTTCCTGCTCTTTGCCCCAGAAAACGTTTCAAGTGATCAAGTGATCGGAGGGGGGGTGGGGAGGGGAGGAGGGAGGAAGCCGCAGCTGCTTATGCAACAAGCTTTAATCCCGGGTTAAAATCCACCACGCGCACCAGTGGCATATTTCATTTCCTCATCGGGTCGTGAAGCTAGTGGCACACGAGATCCACCACAGACAGGCCTGTCCCCCCCCTCCCCTCCAGCAGCACCTGCAGAGGTAGACCGAGTTCCCTATGGGAACGTGGCAGGAGACAAGCACAGTCTGAGTTGCCCTGGCCTCCACCTCTTGTCTCCACTTGGTCTCCCTCCCTGTCCGAGGAGAAGCAGGCCCCTCCCTTCCAGCGAGGCCCAGGCTTGTCCTGAGTGCTGGACCCTTGTCGTGGTGTCCCTCCCTGCATCTTGGCCTCTTCGGCCTCATACACAGCCTCCACAAAATCCCCTCCCTTTCCCTAGAGCCTGGGCCCTGCCCCTGTGGGACAGCGTGTTTGGATTCCTGGCTCGTTTCTGCGAGATTGAAGATTCCCAGCCAGGAAGCCGTGATGTGCGTGAGGTGGGCATCTGCTGTCCCTGGGGGGGACGGGCGCCAGGGGAGCGGGCCACCGGCTCTCCGTTTTCTTTGTGAGAATGGACGGTGTGGCACCGGAAAGCCCACCGAGTCCTAATTTTAGGAGGCGAGTGGAGACTTTCTTGGGTCCTCGTTTCACCTCCTGGCCTATGCCTGCATTCCCCCCCCCCCCCCCCCCCCGCTCCCCCGGAAGCTTTCTCCAGCCTCTAAAGGATGGTGTTTATTTAGCTTCTGTTGTTTCAGCTTGCTGTTTTAAAAAAAAAATCTTGTTAATGAAGCACCTTGTCTTTGAGGGAAAAAAAACCAACCAAGCAAGCGTGGACATTTTAAGATCCTTCTGCATTTGCCTTTTCTTTCTCAGGGTGCAGACCAACTACAAAGGCAGCTCTCGGGAGGAAACAGGCAAAAGACCTCCTGATACTATTAAATGGATGGAATTACAAGTAGATGTGAAAAAACTAGTTAATATTTTACTGGGGAGCAGTGCCAGGGGTGGGGGTGGGGGCCTGCCAAGAGTGGGGCTGTGTGTGTGTGAAATAGCTGTTCCATCTGCCTTCGGGGACGAAAAGAAGCCGTTCTCTGTGGAAATAAATTTAAGCAAGAATCCTTATAAAGCTCATGGGATTTGTCTGCCCACCGAGGGCCGGGTTCCCCAAACCTACATACAGGGAGGATTGTCGCTGTTAGGGCCAAGCGGTGGGTGTAGGCCTGGCTAATAATGGGGGTTCTTGTTCCCTTGCTGGGCTTGACATCTTTCTTTCTCCCTCTGGATTTAAATGGCTTCTCAGACCGAGAGGCATTGCCTGTGCCCTGGATTCAGAAGGTACACGCCTCCTTGGGAAGCAAAGGCGAGAGACAGCGGCTCACCCTCTCTCTCTCTCTCTCTCTGCATCTGCCGGGAAAGCTGCAGCTGGTATTTTTCCACAGGCCTTTTCTGCGATCTCAGGGCCTAGTTTTTCCCAGCCAGGCCCAGAGTCCGAGAGAGGGTTAATAGGCAGGAAGCTGAAGGCATTGCAGACTAATACGGAAGTCAGATTTTTGTTTAACTGACAGGTTTAGCAGGCCTCAGTGGTGGGGGAGGGGGTGGGGAGGGGAAGGGAAGTTTGTAGATCTAGGCATGTGGCCTGCTAGGAGCGCATTTGGCTTTTCTTAGGGTAAGGACGGAGAGGGGGGGCCCGTTGGCATCCTGGCAGGGAGGCAGGAGCCCATTTTGGTTTTCCTTGGAGTCCTGGCCGAGCGGGGTGAGGAGCTAGATTCTAGCACCGGGGAAATGGCTCTCTGGCCTGCTTTCCCAGGTCGCGTTTTGACAATGACTCTGCAAAGCTGACCATTCTGTCCCCCCCCACCCCCACCCCAGCAGCCCGAACCGCCTTCCCCCCCAGGAGCCAGGGCTGCCCTTTAGCGACTTATTGGGGGTGGGGGGAGGGTGCTGGTCTGTCCTGTTTTCCCCCGCAGCTCCTCAGAGGCCTTCCTCCAACCCCTTTTGCTCACCCCCTGGGCTGTTTTCCTGGGGCTCCCCACTCCTCAGCTCTGCTTTTCCGCCCCCCTCCTCCCCCGGGGCGGGCGGCGGGCGGCGGGAGGGAGAGAACCATCCTGCTGGACTTTTCTAGAAAAGGGCCAGGCTCCCTCCTCGCCAAGAGCCGTTTCTGTGGGGGCAGGTGAGGGTGAGCCCTTTCAGCTCGCCCCAAAAACTCCCTTGCCCGTGGCATCCGGGCCTCAGGCTTTGCTGGAGCAGGTCAGGCTGGCTGCACTGGTTTGCCCGTGCCGGGAAATCTAGCCAGGGTGTGGGAGAAGGGCGTCTGGGGGCCCCTTTCCCAAGTTTTTCTTGCTGCAAAAGGCCTAGCTTAGCCTGTCTTTTTCTATGCACAGGATGGCTCTTGCTCACCAGAGCCTCACAAAGATAATCGCTCAGGAAGTGTTTCAGCCAATCCCGGGCGGCCTTACACTCTGCTTCGCCGGGTCAGCCAATCGGGGATGAGCTTTTATTAGGCGGCCAGATCATCAAGCCGAAGTGCCAAACCCTTTTTCTGTGAGAACTAGGAGCCTGTCCTCCATGTTTTATAAGTATTGACATTACACAGTGTTAACAATGCATCCACAGAGGTAAGCTGGACTTTTTAACCATCTTTTCTCCCCCTCCCTCTGAGACATCCGAATTGTGGGCGAGCAGTGTGATTTCTCTGTGGCTGGCCGTGCCACACTCACCCCCACAGCACTTAGGTTAACTTGGAACTGTTTAGAGAGAATTTTTTTGCTTTCTTGGGTCACATGGC
>PJEM01008864.1:57980-76063 GCA_004023845.1 Helogale parvula
CCCCCCCCCCCCCCCCCCGCACTATTGTCTTCTCTTGTGTCACATGCCTGCTGGGGGAAGAAAATGGAAGGTAAGCAAGCAGGCTCTTCTCCAAGGAGAGCTCATGGCAGACAGCAGAGCAGGCAAGTTTACCTCTCCAAAGAGGTTCTGGGAAGGCTCGAGTAAGTTCTGACAAGAGAGGACGTGTGTTTTAAAAAGAACCAAGCCCCGAGCAGAGCAGTGCTAAGGAGAGCTCCTAGCTCCTGGGGCCTAGGTGGGTGGTGGTGTCTCTTCATGGTCTTTTCTCTCCCTACAGGGTTTCTTCACTTGAAACTACATTGTTCAGCCTTTTTTCCTGACTTCTGTTGATACAGAGTGTTCTTCTGCAAGCCAGCCTACAGCCAGCAAATGTTTCTGAAAGTGTTTTCTAGGCTTTGGAGGAAGTTTTTGGAGTAGGGATGGGGATGGAGGGGGGGTGTGTAGAGAGGGGAGGGAGGTTGGACAACATCCTGCAATAAATCTGTGAGGACTCTTTTCGAATCCCTTAGCTTTCTACTCTTGCATGATTTGCAATGAACTAATGTATCTTTTATCCTTGTTTTCATTTTCCTTTCCCTCTCTTACATTGTATCATCCTCTGTCCTCCCCTGTGATGGAGGACAGAGGAAATAAAATCATGTCTGTGGCTCATGACAGCATTCCATATTCAGTTGTGGGGTTGTGTTGTTGTTGTGTGCGTGTTTTTAATAATCCCATGTAACTGTTGAAAAGAAAAAAATTTCCTTTTTGATCAAGTCCCAAATCTGCCAGCCTGTTCTCTCTTCTTAACTGTGGAAAAATGAGACGGTTGCTTGAACATTTGTTGGGTAAGTAGAGTAAATCCATTTCCTCTATGACCATGTATAGAGAGTTTGGCGGACGTGTGGGGTCTGTTTGTAACAGAGGGTCTTGGGTGCAGGAATTGGGTGACTTTTCATTAGCAGGACCCAAAGACGGGCTTTTTAATAGTGTCTTGATTTTTAGGGGACTGTTTGAATCCACGGTTTTTCCTGATAACCTGCTGCTAGGACTGAAGATCATACTTCCTGTTTACCCTCCGACAGGGGAGAAATGTTCAGTTCTTTGTGACTTGGGAGGAGACCTTGAATTGGGATTGTTTGGATATTAGCTAGAACTCTGGGTAGGTGATCTGCTTGTGAAATGTAACTAAAGTGCCTCTCAGAGGCACAGAGCCTTAACCATTGGTGAGGCAGCAGCCCGGTGGAGGTGGTGGAGGTGGTGGTGTGTGTGGGGGTGGGGGTGGCAGGACTATGGTCTTAGGGTTTTAGGAGGCCGACTTGTCGTGGAAAACCCCACCCACCACCAAACTTGGTTTGATTCACGACTCACACTGCACAACAGATTTGGCCTTTTCCCAAGCCTGACCCCACACATCTGTACGCACGCTTGGCTTTACTTAGGATTTCTCTCTCACGTTTTTTTTTACACTTCCCCTGATCTCTCTTAATGCTGCAGCTCCAACCTCAGGGTGAAAAAAGTAGACTCTTGTGTAGCGTTAGCTTCAGAATTTACCCAGAAGTTCTCTATGCAGATTTCCAGCCTGAAGACCAATCTAGCATGACTCTAAATGCTGGAAATACATTCAGTTGTTCTGTTATGCCAACTTGATGGAGTCAGTGATCTTTTTTTCCTTTGAGTGAAGCGTCCAGCCACTCACCTTTGGGCATCAGTTGGAAAACGGCTCCCTGAATAATGAGCTACGGACCAGTTTGTAAGTTCAGGAAAGTCTGCGTAAGGCCAGCTTTTAGAGTTAAGAAGTGCAGGCAGTTAATGATGTTATATCGGTGCAGAAGACCGAACAGTGCTCTCACCCCACACGAGTAAGGCCAGACCCTTAGCTATTTTCTTTGTTCTTATTTTCTGGCTGTAAATGGAAATTACATATTGAGGTTCTTGGGGCCTCCTGAGAAGCAGTATCTAATCACAAGACTCCTGGTTTGGTGCCTTCAACGTCTGCATAATGGTGTGTTTGTTGGGCTGGAAGGAAACCTAAGGGCAAGGCATTTATCCTCTAAAAGTGCCAAAGTCTGTTTTCAGATGTGCAGCCCCGGCAAGTTCTCAGCTCTGGACCAAGCTGGCCACTTTTCCTCTGGTGCTGTGGCCACCACCAAGCATGAGTCTGTAAAAAGTTAATTGCTTCCAAAGTAGCTTATTTTCCAGGTTCACTAAGGCAGGGGTGGGGGTGGGGAGGGGGAAGAAATGTCTGCATTGCAGCAGGACTAGGTAGGGACAGCAGTGCTGGCTCACAAAGCAGCCCAATGGGGCTCCTCTCTCCAGCTTTGAACCAATAGACTCAGAGGGAAGGTTACAGATTGACAATTGGAGTGGCCAGACTGAGAACGGCCTTCTGGAAGTTTCTACCATCTTTGTTCCTTTTAGGAGAAGCCAGCCCGCCAAGCTGAAGAGTGTCTCCTACATTCCATTCCTGGGGCATTCCCTCCCCCTCCCTCTTTCTTTTTCACATCAAGGTAGAGTGATCTTTCTGCCATGGTTATCAATTTCAGAGGGAGGTGCGGGACTTGGGACTCTTTACCTTTTTCCTTCTGCCTCCTCAGTCCCCAAAGAGGACGCACAGCTGCGAGGAACAAACACAGACACACTGGAGCTTTTGATTCTTCTCTCTCTCTCTCTTTTCCTTCAAGACCCTCCAGGACGGATTCACTTTCTGCTTTGGGAAATTAAGTGGCATTCACGTGGGGGAGGGGGGAGTGAGTGCTTTTATTAGCTCCAGAAAATGGTCAGTGTTCCGTCTGTAACTAGGAATTAATTATATATAATCACTCAGTAAACTTTCTACAGAGTTTTTCTAATTGCTGCGCATGAACATAGGTAGCCTGTTGGAGCCCCGTCCAGTTACTCTTGTAATTAACAGCTCAAAGAGTTGAGTCAGAAAGAAAGAAACAATCGGGCCTCTTGGATTATAAATTAGGGATGAAAACAATGGCTTTTTCTTTCTTTCTCGTCACCCCTTTTCTTTTAAACAAAACATTCCCCCTTTTTTCTTTCCCTGGGAGAACAGTGGGGAAACTTCTTCAGGTCTTAAATAGGAGAGGGTGTGGGGGGGGGGGGAGAGAGAGAAAAGGGGTCCCTTTTTTTAAAAGCCAAGGCGACAGTAACCCAGAAAACCCTGGAGGCAAAGGTAGGTTTTTAAAAAGTCCAACCACTTCAAACTGTGTGATCTCTTTGTTTCTCTGGCCTTCTTTTTCCCTCCTCTCTCCTGTGGGAGAAGCAACATTTGTCAGCCGGGAGGCCCCAGGTCTGGCTCTGCCTCTGTCTGCTTGACCCTGAAAAGAAAGATACATGCAAAAGTGTCTTCTTCGCCACCCGGCAGCCGAGATTTAGAAAGGGCATCTGTTTAGAAGGCCTCTCTCTCCTCGGTCTTAAATGCAAACAAGTGAGGATTCACCCTTGGCTCCAGGTTGCTAAGGCTGGGCTGCCCTTCCCCCCACTCCCCACTCTCCTTCCAGATAAACAAGCGGGCGGGGGCCATGTCAGCACTGCAGCTAAGCCTCGCCGCCAGGGCTGTCCCTCCTCATCAAGATTACCTACCTACCGGCCCGGCGAGGAGCCAACCACCCGTCTTTGCCCCGGCACAGCCTTGGGCACCGTGCCCTCCTCTCTCCCCTGGAGCTACAAAGCAGTCACCTTGAAACTCCCCGCTCAGCACCAGAGTGGCGAGGCCAATTCGCAGACCCGTAACAGTAAATTACGTTCAGCACGAGGCTGCTCGCCAAACCCCATTGTTAATTTTCAGGGCTCTGTTGGGGGCGGACAAAACCCCGATGTCTGAGTGCCCCGGGCAGTGGCTCAGGGAACTGTGTTCCTGTCGTTTGTCCTCTGCAGACTCGGATTGTCTTTCCTGGATGGAGGTGAACTGTCTTAGGACCGGCTGGGTGTCTGGTGGCCGTTTTCAGACTTATTAAACGGCCTTTTTATTTTACCTTGGCCTCAGACAGGGGTGCGGCCCTTGAGGTTTGGCTTTTCAGATGACTGCTGCCCTTGGAACACTTTCATTTTACCTAGCTCCTTTTTGGTAGGGGTGCAAAGCTGGTTTCTCATGTATCAAGAAGGGGGAATGGTCTTCCTCCCCCTCCCCAGCTCTGCTCCCCCCCCTTTAAACATTTTTTTGCATGTGGACGGACACCTGCCTGTCCGTAGTCCATGCCACCCCAGGGCTGCTTCATTCCCAACCTCCTACCCACCTAATTGGAGGGCCAGGGGCCTCACCTCCAAGCCTCCTGTTTGGAGGCTCAGGATCTAAAAGGAAAGGGTTTTCCTCAGAAACCTGTGACTTCACAAACTCCCCCTGTCATTGCAGATTTTTTTTTAAGCTTCTAAACGTTGGGTTGTTGGTGTCCTTTGGTTGAGCTTCTCCTAGTTCTGATATTTAGGAAGGTGGCTTTGAAACTATCAGGGCTGCCTAAACAAGACCTACAGCTATTGAACAAACTGCTACCATTTTAGCTTCAATACAGGAATGAGGCAGTGTTGCCAGACGCCATTTTAAGAATCCTGCATAAATAGCTTAGCTCCCGATGAGTCTGCCTGTTTTAGGTGAGTGCTTATATAAAGCTCTGCTAACTGTTCCCTCCCCCCCCATTTTTAAAAAAAAATTAATTGCAGATTTAGGGAAGCATGGTTTTCTTATTTTGATGCTCACTATTTTGTGATCTAGAAGAGGAAGATGTTGTGTCTTGGGGATTAAATTTTTCTTACAGCCTGGACCAGTTTGGGATTTTGAATGAAAGTAAAAACCTACAGGAAAAGTCCTTTCGAATGATGCATGATTCTTGAATTGCTGTGCTGACGATCCTCATCTGTTGAACAAGAGTCTTGTGCATGCTGGTTATATATTCTAGATGGGTTAGATATTCTTGGTTAAAAGTCAAATAGTAGGGGCACTTGGGGAAAAGAGAGATCTGGGCGTTGTGTATCCAGGCATTTGGTTTTTTTCTTCTGTCAAAACTAGATGTTTTCTCTTTCTCTCTCTCTCTCTCTCTTTTGGAAGTGTGGAGGGGATGGCATTCCTGGGAATTACGGACCAGCTTTGAGTCCTCAGAATTAATAATCAGAAGGCTTACAACATCCTGGAGGTTCAGCGCTTCATCTTCAACTTTTAATTGCTCTTTTTCAGTGCATGCAGGTTAAGAAGGAAGCCAGGGTTTTCTTACTCAGGCACTGGGGGAGAAAACCTTTTATCCTTTCTGGGACCGGATGGGAAAGTCTTGGTCGCATTTGCAGAGGCTGCTGCTATTTCTTCTTTAATTGCCTGAAAGGTATCAGTTTGTGAAATCCACACGCAAATGACTTAGGGTAAATGTGAGTGCAGGGAAGTGCTGGTGGTGGGAACATATATTGTGTACAACTAGTTGGTGGTGTATTTTCCTGTTGGGGTGAAAGGCTGTAGTTTGGGGTTGCAGCTAATTTTTACCTTTTTCTTTAGCTGGCCCCCAGCCTCCCCAGTGGACCTTAAAAAAAAAAAAAGTAATGTCAGTTCGAAACAAGGGCGTGTTGTTCCATTGTTTTTGATTTAAATAATCTGGGGTTGCTGGAAGCTAGCAGATAGGAAAGATGCTATATTTATTCTAAGACTTGAATGTGTTCATGACAAGAGTTCAAAGTCTTTTCTCCAGGTGCAGATGACTTCTCTTTTTAACAATTCTTTGACTTTTTTTTTCCTCCTCCAAACGACTGAACAGTTTGTAACCTAAACTGACCACAATCTGTGGGGGCATTCAAACCTGGTACAGAGCTTTTGATGGGGTATTCATAATTTCCCCCTAACAACATAGTAGTGCTTAACACTGAACCAAAAAAAAAAAAATCAAAACAAAACAAAACAAAACAAAAAAAAACAACAACCACCAAAAACCCTGAGATCCGTGGGGGTAGAAAAAAGGAAGTCCCTTTAGATGTGGCAATTCAAAATGACTCATTTTGCATTCTGGTCTTTGCTCTTGTAAATGAAGTTTTTTCCCTTTTAACGCATAGACACTGCGATTTCCTTTAGTCAAATGCAAGTTATTGTGTGTGTGTGTGTGCGTGTGCGTGTGCAAGTGCGTGCAGGGGCTCCCTTGGAAAGGATGGCTTGCTGATCTGCGAAAAAGATGGGTTTCTGAAATCATGCTTGAAATCCTTGGCCGAAGCTGGCGGTGCTCCTGGTAAAGTGGGGGGATTGATTATTCTGCCCACTTGGAATACTTGGAAAGATAAAACCGCTTCACTTTCCCCCCCTCTTTCTGCAGCAGCAAATAGCCACTACCTAACTAGTTTGCATTTTCCTAGCTTCTCTGCAGCACCCCGTGCCTCAAGTACTGTGCGCCTCCAAGCCAAAATCATTGTTCTCTTGAATGCAGTCCCTCCTCCAAGATCAATACACCTTTGAATGGTTTTCATCACTGCAGAACTCCTTTAAGTGGTTTTGGGGGCTCTGTTCTGCATAATCGTTTTCTCACTGGGCGTTTTGGTTGGATCCCAGATGAGCGTTTTCTCTGTCACTCAAAATAGGGGATCCGTGGCTGTAAGTTTAGGATTTCACATACTTATGCTAGAGAGGGAGACCATTCTAGTTGCTAGAAAGATCAAGGTTGCTATTTGTTCTTTTCAGGTTGATCATCTACCCATCTCTGAAGAGCTGCTTAAGGTTTTTTTAGGAAAATGTATTTCCAGTCTCCCCAAGCAAGAAACCATCAGCAGTATCTATTGGGACAGTGTGTGTGTGTGTGTGTGTGTGTGTGTGTGTGTGTGTGTGTGTGTGTGTTGCAGGGAGTGTTTCTAGGTGGAGAATCTGTCTCTGAAGTTGGACTAAAAAAGCATTCGCGATACAGCCCCTTCCACAGATCACCTTGTACTATTGAGGTTAGCGAAGTGCTTACATTGAAGAGTCCGCTCCTGATGGAAAACCATTTGTGACAATATGTCTGTCCCTTGTTCCTTTGGTGACTCGTGTTGCAGACTTTCTCTACAGATGCTAGAAGTGACGTGGTTTATAGGGTTCCATATCAGAGAGCAAAATGTGTTAATATTCCAACCAGTTTTAAACTCCCTCTCTTTGTTCTCTGTGCGGGGGGCTAGTTACAAGTTTGAGGGGCGCAAATTCTGCTAATTTTCTTCTGAGCCATCATCTCTTCCTTTCTGTCTGGGTTCTTATCCTGAATCCCCTTCCCTTATGAGACGTGGCCCTCTCCTAACCCCACTTCTGTTGACCCTGGCGTTCCAGGCCTTTTTGGACTCCTCTTTTGTCTTGTTACAGTCTCAGGCCATGGAACACAGAAGGGACATTCTAATCCTTCCTCTCTCACTCAGCCAGTCCTGGCTTTGCGTCTTCCGAATGGAAAATTCCAGCCATATCGATGGGGGATGCACCCATTTCTTCCTGGTGAACCGCAGACTGATGGGATCGCAGCTAGAGTGCTTTCTCATCTTCTTATCACTTCAGGGTCACCCTGAATGCTTGGAAAGTGCCAGCACCTCAAAACATTTTGCACCTATTAATGCACTCTACTGGCTTGCTTGGGAGGTGTGTGTGGGGGTGGGGGTGGGGGTGGGGGAGCACACAAAATGGTCTGCACTCTGTTCAACAGGAGTTTCAGCCTGAGAGAGGGAGAGAAGATTCTGGTGGACCTTCCCAGCCAAGGGGCCTGCTCCCCCCCTCCCCTCCCCAACCCCCAACTCTCAGCCTGTCTTTTAAATAATCCTTCCTCATTCCACTTTTGTGGTGGGGGATAATTAGTCACAGCTCAGGAGTGCTGAATGCCTTCTCTAGGGAAACCTGGGGGGAGGGAGTGGGGGCACCCCAAGCCTGATTCCTGGGACAAGTGCTAGTGGTGTGACTGTTTGGAGACCGGGGCCTTTTGCTTCTAACCTGGGCATCTTTTTTTCACTTTGCAATGTAACCTATATATATGTTTTTCATGTTCCCGCCTCATGCAGGAATCCTAAGATTTAGCTGAGAGGTCTGTGCAAGGCTCTCCCGCCTTGCAGAATTCAGTGATCCGAACTCAGGGTACCCTGTGAACCTCTTCTAACCTGAGCCCAGTGTCAACAATAAGAAACTTGGTTACCTGTCGGCTGGGTTCTCATTGGCCCACGGGGGCAGATTGTAATTGTGTGTCTAAAAGAAATGCCTTTTTTTTTTTTTTTGCAACCCCCCCACAGCATGACAACTGGAATAGTAATTTGACTTAAAAAAAGAGCAACCTAGTGGTTTGCAAAACCCCTTTAGGAGTCTTAACACTTTGGAAATCCAACGTGGGTTTCTCCCCCCACCCCCCCAGCACTGCATAGGGATGGGGGATTGGCTTAAATGTGGGTTTGTTGTGAGAACTCCTAAACAGTGGTCCCCATGGGCAAGTTCTCAGTCTCCCTAAACGTGACCATAATTTGCTCTGTTTCAGCTTGGCTGAAGAGGAAATAAAAACAGAACAGGAGGTGGTAGAGGGCATGGATATCTCTACTCGCTCCAAAGGTGAGTAAACATCTTGTATTCTCTATTCCAGAGCAGAGGAGGAAATTGGAATTTCTTTTTCTAGTTGTTGTGGTGCAGCGAAGTGTGGCTCTTGGATCCGAGGCTGGAACACTCCTCTGATTTTGAGAGGAACCGTTGATGGATGGACCTAATTTGTGGAGAAATCCCCTCCGTTTGATTTCCTTTCCCTTGGGTGTCACAGTAGGTAGACCGACCTGTGTCCACCGACCTGTCCCTGACAGTAAATTTTACGGGTGTGTCAAGACTGAGGGGGAGGGGCTGGCTGTCTCTCTGCAGGGTGACTTTTAGGAATTCAGAATTTAAATAAAGCATGTTCTAGAAGCAGTGGGAGTGTCCTGCTGCTGCTGGGCTTCTGATTTTAATAACAGGCCTCTTTGGAATCACAGAAGTGAAACGAAGTTAGCCCTCATTGGTCTTGGTTACAGATAAGGAGGAAATGTAGGACTTTCTGGAATGTTGGGGCCAGCCTTTGCCTGTCGGACAAACTTAAGCAAATGAGAGCAAACACGGGTTTATGTTTGAGTTCAGAATCCTGCATTAGACGCCTCAAAACCTTCTAATTGTGAGATTGATACTTATCTTTTGGTCTGTGTGAGATTGTACGAGGCTTCCCAGAAAGAAGTTCTTACTCACTTTTGCCTTCAGGCTGTTTTCCACATCTTTGGTTGATGAAAATGCTCATCTACAAACTTAATGTTTGTACCAAGGTGGTGTTACTTCTTCAGCAAGTCACTCTGTCTGCTCTGAGCTGAGGGTCATAGGGGAGGTGAGAAAGGCTGGAGAGAAGTTTATTGCAGACTCTGCCAGGAAGACTCTAGATTTTTCTAGAATCCAGCTAGAGAGCATTAGAAGAAGTGGTTCCCTAGAAGCATCCGAAACATCAAAGCTTTCTGAAGATTTTTAGAAGATATCCCTGTCCTTTGGGGCAAAAATGAAGGTCAGGGAGTGACTCCGGAAGTGAAAGCTGGCCAGTGCTGGGGCCTGGCCACAACAGCATGGTTCACGGACTGGGGGGAGAGGGGGCCTGCCTGGGTGGGTGGTCTGTGCCTGCGGGGCCGGAGCACACCCAGGATTTCGGGAGGGTGAGCCTAGTCTTAGGGCCCTCCATCACCCCTCCCCCCTGCCTTGACCTGCCCAGCCCCTGCCCAGGCTGGTAAGGAGAACTATGGGGGGGTTTTGAGCAGGGAAAGAACTTTCCTGAAGAGGTGTTTTGAGACAGTTGCTGATGAGGGTCTCCCAGTCCCCTTGTGGTCAGAATGGAATGTGGAGAGAGAAAGCCCAGAGAATCGGTGGGGGTGGGGGTGGGGCGTCCTCACGCTGCTCCTCACCTGCACACTTTCAGTCTTTGCGTGATCTTTGTTCCTCCATGTTCTCTTTATTTGTTTATTAAGCTTTTTAAATGTTTTTTTATTTTTGAGAGAGAGACAGAGCATGAGCGGGGGAGGGGCGGGGAGAGAGAGAGAGATACAGACAGACAGACAGACAGGATCCAAAACAGGCTCCAGGCTCTGAGCTGTCAGCACAGAGCCCGACGTGGGGCTGGAACTCACTGACCCTGAGATTATCACCTGAGCAGAAGTCAGATGCTTAACCGACCGAGCCACCCCGGCACCCCCACACTCTTATCTATAAAATGGGATGTTGGGTATGATTCTAAGACTTTTTCCACCTTGGGCTTTTCTTGTAGAAATAATGCTCACTGACAGTTTGTACTGGGAGTCTTTTCTTGTTGAATTTTCTTCCAGTCCCCTTAGGAGGTGGGAGGTGTTGTTCCCACTTTGCAGATGAGGACACTGAGGCTCTGAATGACAGCATCTCACGGGTAGTGAGCGTAGGATGTGATGGAACCGAGGCGCAGCTCTGCTGCCACGGAGGCCCTTCCCTGGACATTAGGTGCCTGAAACGCTCCATGGCCTTGCTGTTGGGACTTTTCCAAGAGCGTCAGACTTCGGGACCATCAGCCAGGGCGGGAGGCTCACTCTGTCTGCTCAGGCCTCCCCCACCCGGTGTGGGAGAACGCTCCTCTTCTTACGGACCCCTGGGGGCTCCTAGATCTTCACCAGGTTGCATCTCCCAATGACTGTGATGCCTGAAGTGGTCACTCCTGGATGACCACTGCCCTTTGCTCTCATGGCCCCCCTCTGGTCCTGTCCCTCCAGCAGCTAGGTTGCTCTTAGAAAACAGGTCACCTCTTGCTCCTCTTGCTGACTCCTTCCACTGACCTCCCAGTGTCCCTGGGCTCCACGTGGAGGTCCCTGTGACCTACCTACTTGGGTCAGGTCATCTGCCTTCTTTCATCTGGGGACCTTCGGTTCCCCTCTACCATTTCCCTCCCTGTCTCCGCTTGAGCACCCCGCCTCCTTTTGCTCTGGTCCCTCTCGGGCCCCTGTGTGTCCTGTGTTCCTTGCTGGGGACAGGCTACTCTGGGTCTTGCCGGCTTTCTCATCTCTCAGGTTCCTCGCAGACCTCCCTTCTTGGAGGCCTTGGGTGTTTGTCCAGTGCAGCGGAAACATTCCGTCATTTTCTGTTATCTTTTTAAAAGGGGCTTCTAATTTTAGAGCAGTTTTATTAGATTTCCGGATACGTTGGGAAGATAGCGACAAGCGTTGCCATGTCACCCCACCTACTCCGCCCCGACGCATGGACCCCCACACGCACCCAGATAGCTTCCCCCATCATTAACATCGTACGTGAGCAATGGACGTTTGGCACAGTTCACGAATCTATATTGGTCTGTTGTTGCCAACTAAAGTTTACACTTTGTTCAAGTGCCCTGGGTTTTTTTTTTCTTTCATTAAAATATTTATTTATTTTTGAAGGAGAGAGACAGAGCATGAGTGGGGGAGGGGCAGAGAGAGAAGGAGCCGCAGAATCTGAAGCAGGCATCAGGCTCCGAGCTGTCAGCACAGAGACTGTTGGGGGCTTGAACTCACGAGCTGTGAGATCATGCCCTGAGCGGAAGTCGGATGTTTGACCAGCTGAGCCAACCAGGCGCCCCCCCCCCCCACCCCATGTTTTTCTACCGAGGTTGCTTTTGGGTTCCAAGATCCCACCCAGTAAACCAGGTTACGTGGAGTTATCGGGTCTCCTTGTCTCCTCTTGGTTGTCCCAGTTTCTCAGATGTCCCTTGTTTCTGATGACCTTGAGAGTTTTGAGGGGTACTGCCCAGGTATTTTGTGGAATGCCCCCTGACTGGGATTTACTGATGTTTCCCTCATGACTAGACTCTGGAGGCTGGGGTTGCAGGCTTTGGCGGGGGAGGACCACAGGGTAAAGTATTATTTTCATCACATCACGTCAAGGGTACATGTTACTGATGTGATTTATCGCTGGTGATGTTGATCTTGACCACCTGGCTGAGGTCATGTTTGTTAGGTCACCACCCTCTTGTGCTGTGCTCTTTATAATGACGTCATGAAGCCTGTGTGGGTGGGGAGTACACTGTACTCCTTCAGGCCAGAGCATGTACACAAATTGTTTGGAATTCTTCCGTATGAGAGATTTGTCCATTCTCCTCTGTTATTTGTTATTCAGTCATTTTTCACAGCATGGACTCAATTATTATTAGTTTAAAAAATTTCCTTATTTTTCTTAGAAGTTTATTTCTTTATTTTGAGAGAGAGAGAGAGAGAGAGAGGAGGGGTAGAAATGGAGGAGAGAATCCCAAGGAGGTTCTGCAGTGTCAGTGCAGAGCCCATATGGGGCTTGAACTCACAAACTGCGGGATCATGAACAGAGCTGAAATCAAGAGTCAGATGCTTAACTGACTGGGCCACCCAGGTGCCTCTAAAATTTATTTATTTTTGAGACAGAGAGAGTGAGAGTGAGCACGAGTGGGGGGTGGGCAGAGAGAGGGAGTGAGAGAATCCCAAGTAGGTTCTGTGCTGCCAGCACAGACCCCGAATGGGGGCTCAATCTCACAAATAGTGAGATTATGACCTCAGCTGAAATCAAGAGTTAGGGACTTGCTTAGTAGACTGAGCCACCCAGGCGTCCATGGACTCATTTACTTTAAACCTTGTTGTGGTCCAATACTACTTATTACGTATTTTGTTGATCAAGATGTTCTAGCTTTAGGAGGTGTCTGGCTGGCTCAGTTGGTGGAGCGTATAACTCATGATCTCAGCGTTGTGCGTTCAAGCCCCAACGTGGGTGTAGAGATTATTTAAAAATAAAATTAAAAAAAAATATATCCAACTTTGGCCATTGAGGGCTTTTTCAGGTGAGTCCTATGTCCCTTTGACATCAGTGGGGTTGACTGATCCAACTCTTTTTTACTTTTGGCCACTGTAAGATGCACTGGGCTCATCTTGTATATTTTCCGCCTTGGCCCTATGGTTGGCCATTTCCCCAAGGCTCCCTGGTTCCTTTTATCGGAGAGCAGCATTGGAAACCAAGCTCTGGGTCCTCAGTGTGCTAGTTGGTATGGAGATGTCTTTGTTTCTTGGTCTTCTCTGCCGATAGAGCAAGGAAACCTATGTGTTTATCCTGACCCATATATATACACACACACCTATTTTTAAAAAAATTTTTAATGTTTGTTTATTTTTGAGAGACAGAGAGACAGAGCGTGAGCAAGGGAGGGGCAGATGGAGAGGGAGACACAGAATCCAAAGCAGGTTCCAGGCTCTGAGCTGTCAGCACAGAGCCCAACATGGGGCTTGAACCCATGAACCATGAGCTCATGACCTGAACTGAAGTTGGACACTTAAACCGACTGAGCCCCCCGGGCGCCCCTACGCACCTCTATGAAGATTTCTCTCTGTGTCTATGTTAAACTAAACACGAGTTCGTACACTTGTCTCAAATTCTGATCCACGACCACGTGGATCATTCCAGCCTTCTCCCTTCTTGTCTATAACTGCTTCACTCCCGGGCTGAGAAAGCTGCCTCTCACCATCTGCCGTTTGTTTACTATTTTCTGGTACATTTTAAGCCTTATCATTGGTGTACAGCTTGGTGAACTTAAATACTGTGGGACCACAACCCAGATCCAGAGACTTGAACATTTATGGTATTCCAGAAGGTTCTTCACGCTCGCTCCAGATTGTCTTCATAGCCCTCGTTCATGACCTTGTACTTTTTATTTTTTTAAATGTTCATTTGTTTTTGAGAGACATATAGAGTGAGTGGGGGAGGGGCAGAGAGAGCAAGGGGAACAGAGGATCCAAAGCCGTCCCTGTCCTGACAGCAGTGAGGTCCTATGCGGGGCTCGAACCCACAAACTGCGAGATCATGACCTGAGCCAAAGTTGGACACTTAACCGACCTGAGCCACCCAGGCGGCCCCTTATTTATTTGTTTGTTGATGGTCTTCTCTGCTGTAATGTAGGCTCCATCTCGCCCCAGGTCCTAGACTGCTATGCTCAGCCCCTCCCTTCTGTCGGAGAGGCAGGGCCCGGTGTGGCTCAGAGGTTTTGAAAAACCTCTTCAGGAGCCAGACTCCTTGGGTTCACACTCTGGCCTGCCCCCTGCCTATCTGGGTTATTCTTTGTGGCTCACTTTCCTCTTATCCACGGGGAGGGGAAAGCCCCAGAGCATTGTGGTGAAGGATTAAATCTGCTCATGCGCACAGGTGCTCAGAACTGGAGTGCGGTGCGTGCTCAGAAATGGTAGCCAGGGTTACATTCCGCAGGAGGAGGCATGAGCTTGTATGGATAGGCCTGCCAGGTGAAAGCTCTGCTCTCCACGTGCCAGACGTCCCCTAGGTGTAACCTCTAGGAAGGGGGCGTGGAGCCCGATGGGGAATCCAGGCCCGGACTGGGAAGAACTGTGGGCTTCCCTGCAGGCAGGCTTGGGGTAGGCTGCCCACCCTCGCGGCCTTTGTGAGATTTGAAGAAAGCTCGTCTGCCGCAGGTTTGGCCTGATTTTCCCAGGGCTCTTGGGGCCCTTGCAGTGGTGAGGAAACATGAGGGGGAACGGAAGGGGTCACTGGTTTTGAGGGAGACCTTTCTCTCCTTGCAGGGTCTGCCTTGGATGGCTTTCTTTGTGTGGAACTGAGCTGCTGTCTTCCGGGGTTGGGTGGCCAGGTGACTGGCCGCTCTTGTGTCTAGAGCCTTGGGTGGGTCAGGTGAATAAGTTGTGTTCACAGAGGCCTGGAGTTAACAATACTGGTTGGCTCATGTTCTTTCTTTTTCTTGTTTGATGTTTAAGTATTTATTTTGAGAGAGAGAGAATCCCCAGCAGGCTCCACACCGTCAGCCCAGAGCCCAGTACAGGGCTTGATCCCACTTACCATGAAATCATGACTTGAGCTGAAATCAAGAGTCCTTGGACGCCCAACAGATTGAGCCATCCAGGCACCCCGCTCAGATTCTGACAGCTGAGGTCGGCATGGTCATAATGGCGGTCAAAATGGCATGCTTTCAGAGGCTGAGTGGGACCACGCCTTATCTCTCCTTTCACTCCTAATTATCTCTGAGTCCATGTGGGGTCGTCTGGATCCATCAAACCCGTTACTTAGTTCTCCAGCCTGCTTTTCTTGTGGTTTGGGGAAATTCAGTGCTTCAGTCCCCAAACGACATCATTTGGTCGGGATTTTTTGGTTGTGAGCCATGGAAAGCAGTTCTTGTTGGTTGGAGCAGGGAGAGGATGGACTGGAAGGTGCTCCCTTGGCTCATGGGGTGGATGGGGAGCTGGAGGTCAGGGGCTGCCCTGGGGAGCAGAGCCAGTGCACAGCCTCCTCAGGTCAACTGGACAAAGTCCTGGGGGAGTCGCTCATCTTGTCTCATGCATCCGCCCTTTGGCCAGGGCAGGGCTGGTGTCTGGACCCCTGAGCCCCCCACCTGCCCCCACCAGGGAGGAGATAATTCCTCAGGAGCTGACGTGGCCCCACTTGGAGAGCAGGCCCCGAACTGCACTCTCCTTGGGAACCTTAGAAACTCCAATAATTGGCTCGCAGTTTTTCAGTTCTGTTCCGATATCTAGTTCATATGACCCTCCGGATTCTCTAACTAAATTTCATATTTTTGAACTTAAGAAAACATTTTTTTTAATGTTTATTTATTTTTGAGAGACAGAGAGAGAGACAGAGTGTGAGCAGGGGAGGGGCAGAGAGAGAGGGAGCCACAGAATGTAAAGCAGGCTCCAGGCTCTGAGCTGTCAGCACAAAGCCTGATGCAGGGCTCGAATCCATGGAACGCAAGATCATGACCTGAGTTGAAATTGGACACTCAACCGGGGGAGCCACCAGCCTTGGCATTTACTGGCGTGTTTTAGTTCCCTGGAGATAAAGCTTTTGAGCTTTCAAAGTGTCAGATTGACATTTGTGTCCGAGGTGATGATCTGCTGAAAGATCGGAAGTACCACCCAGATGCCAGGTGTGTTTGTTTCATGTTTTCTGAGTACTTATTAGGTGCCTGGTCTCCTATGCAAATTCCTTCATTTGACTTTTCTGATCCTGCTTTGATGTAGGCGTGTTGTTATGTGTCTCCCATTTTACAGTTAAGGAAACGGAGGCTCAGCGGGATTCATGGAGTGTCGAAGCAGAGAACTGGGGTCAGGTGTCATCTTGGAGTTTAGCCCTCTGACCATAGCCTTGAGGTCTAGCCAAGCCTGCCAGGTCAGCTGTCTGCAGGTAGAGGAGTAAGGTTTGCTGGCTGCACCTGGGGTGCCGGGGCCTTTGAATAGGAGCGTGCGTTCTGTAATTTGGGAGGATGCGCCCCTGGGACTGCTGACCAGCAGGAGGATGTCTCATCCGTGGTGCCAGGATTCCGCCCCCACCCACCCCACGGAAAAATGCCTGACTTAGAAACGTGGTTTGTGCCGGCCAGTTTCTCCAAGAGCACGCACGAACCCGGCAGCACACGTCTCCGGGGCAGGAGTGGCCTGTCAGTTTGCATTCTGTGCACGAGACTGGTCCTGGCACAGCTCCTTGCAGGATTCTGGCCACCCTGGCCATGACTCAGAGCGAGCCCCTCCAAGGCGAGGGATCTGAAATTTGAAAAATGATGATCTCCGCAAGTACACGTCCCCATACAGAGGCCGCTTTACCTCTCGATCCTGCCGCGTGCGTGTCCTGCGGTAATGACCGTGGGGTGCGGATGCCAGGGTGCCTGAGCTGAGACTGTTTCTAAAAATGTCTGTGTCATGTCACCCGCAACAAGGGACAAGCCACTTGGAAACCATGCACAGGTTTCAGCGGAAGCTCGAGATCGGAAAATCCTTCTTGCTGAGATGTACTTACCTGGGTGAGGGATAGGTTTTCCGAGACAGGATGCTAGAGAATATACGCTCACAGCAATTTGCTAACCAGCCCCAGACCTTAATTAGTACAGGATCCTCGTTCTCACTGTTGTATATAAATTAAAAAAAATTTTTAAAAATGTTTTATTTATTTTTGAGACAAGAGAGAGAAGACAGAGCATGAGCGGGGGAGGGGCAGAGAGAAAGGGAGACGCAGAAGCAGGCTCCAGGCTCTAAGCTGTCAGCACAGAGCCCTACATGGGCTCGAACCCAGGAATGTGAGATCATGACCTGAGACCCAGTCGGAGGCGTAACTGACTGAGCCACCCAGGCGCCCCTGTTGTATGTGAATTAAGACGGTTTCACAAAGGGATTGTTTATGAGGACAGCAACGAGATAGAGACCTTCTATCATTCTATCTATCATTTGGGTCTGACTTCTTCTCCTTAGAATAATGCTTTCAGGACACACATCCACATTGTAGCCTAGATCAGTATCTCATTCCTTTTTATGGCTGAATAATGCTCTATTGTTGCTATACCACATTTTTTTGGTCCGCTCATCCACTAGTAGACATTTGACTTGTTTCTACTTTTTGGCTACCCTGCGTAATGACGATGGGAAGATTTTGTGAGAGTTTTTGTGTAGGTGTGTGTTTTCATGTCCCCTGGTTATAGGCATAGGTAGGAGGGGGGATTCTGTGGTCCTACCGTACCTCTGGTCTAACCTTTTGACGGACGTATTAACTTTTTTGAACATGCTAAAGTCTCGCTCAGATCTGCATGGTTTCTATTAGCAGTTCTTCCTGTTTGTGGCCTCTTCTTCCATGCTGGATTTCTTAGAAGTGTCTGTATTTCTGTCTTGGTTTCCTAACCTGTCCATTTGTCCTGCCCGCTCCATGGTGCCTCCTCCCTGCCCCCCATCCCTCCGGGGGTCAACTCTTGTCACCACGCTTCCTGCAGATGCCATGTTGCTTTTTCTGGTGAAGGTTGTCCGGACTCATTTACCTTGACTGAGGTATGGGCCATGGCTTTTCATTCTTCTCCTGCAAACTGTCTCTTCCTTTGCCTTTTTTTTTTTTTTTTTTGGTCACCACTGCCCTGGTTTTGCTGCCATTTCCCCAGCACCCTCTCTTCTCTTCAGCCATTAAATGTGGTTGTGGAAAGCTTCGTCCCGTCCTCTCTCCCAGCATGTTCGCTCCCTGAGTGATCTCGCCCACATCCGTAGCTTTGTGACTCACACATTCTTTATTTCCAACCTAGATTTTTCCTGAGTCATGAGGCGGAGAGGACCGGCTGCCTACCTGACCTCCTTACCTGTTCTTCATGGGGGTCTCAAACTCAGCATGTCACATCTCAACCTGCTGTCCTGGC
>PJEM01008865.1:0-20076 GCA_004023845.1 Helogale parvula
GGGTGTTATATAGAAACCAATGTGACAATAAACTATTATTAAAAAAAAAAAAAGACTCATGGGTTTGAGCCCCGCATCAGGGTCTATTCTGACAGCTCAGAGCCTGGAGCTTGCTTCAGAGTCTGTGTCTCCCTCTCTCTCTCTGCCTGTCCTGTGCTCATGCTCTGTCTCTCTCTCAAAAATAAATAAACATCTAAATAATTTTTAAAGTCTGAGTCCTCCAACTTTGTTCTTTTTTTTTTTAAAGCATTGTTAATTTTTTGTGAGTCCCTTGTAATTCTGTATGAATTTTAGAGTCAGCTTGTCTAAAAAGCAAGCTGGAATTCTGATGGGAATTACCCTGAATCTGTAGATAAATCTGGGAAATATTTTCATCTTAACAACATTAAGTTTTCGAATCCATGAACATGAAATGATTTCCATTTATTTAGAGCTCACTTTTTAAAAATTTTTTTAATATTTATTTATGAGAGAGAAAGAGAGAGAGAGACAGAGTGCAAGCAAAGAGGGGCAAAGAGACAGGGAGACACAGATTCCAATCAGGCTCCAGGCTCTGAGCTGTCAGCATCAAGCCTGATGCAGAGCTCAACCCAGGTCAGATCATGACCTGAGCTGACGTTGGATGCTTAACCGACTAAGCCACCCAGGCACCCCTAGAGCTTATTTAATTTATTTCAATGATATCTTGTAGTTTTCAGAGTATAAACTTTGCACTTCTTTTGTTGAATTTATTCCTAAATATTTCATTCTTTTTGATACTATTATAAATTGAATCAATTTCTTACAAGTTCATTGCAAGTATATTCTACAAACTAGCTCAACTCATTTACCAGTTGTAATCATTTTTTTGTGAATTTCTTAGGATTATTTATATATAAGAGCATGTCTTCTAAAAATACATACGGTTTTATTTCTTCCTTTCCAATCTGGATGACTTTATTTCTTTTTGTTAAATTGTCCTGGCTAGATCTTCTAACACAATGTTGAATAGAAGTAGTGAGAGCGATATCCCTGTCTTTTTCCTGATTTTTAGCAGAGTATCTAGTATTCCAACCTTACGTATGATGTTAGCTGTAAATTTTTCATAAATTTCCTTTAACAAGTTGAGGAAGGTCCCTTCAATACCTAGTTTGTTAGTGTTTTTTATCACAAAGGGTGTTATATTTGTCAAATGCTTTTTCTAAATCTAGAAAAATGCTCATGGTTTTTTTTATTCTGGTATATGATTACACTGATTATACTGATAGACCCACCAAAATCTTGAGCTCGCAAGAGATCCTGAACACAAACCAACCAGCTAATCTGCTCCTGAATTCCCAATACACAGACACGGTGAGCTAAAAAATGCTTATTTTTTTAACGACAAAATTTTAGAGTAATTTGTTATGCAGGAGTAGATAACTAATACTGTATTGTTATCACTGCTTTATAAATGAAGAAGCTGAAGTGTGAAGTATTTATCTGCTTCATAACCCCGCCCTGGGTTAGAGTTGAAAGTAGAAGTGATTTGAACCAGGTCTTCTGCCTCAAATAAGTTTTCCTTCACAAATTTCTATATTTGATACAGCCCAAGTTCACTGAAAATTGTTGTCTCTGGTTGGCAAGCCCATCTCGTATGGTTGGGCAAGTAGTGCCCTGCACAGGGGCAACTGGCTGAAGGGGTAGATAAGGACGCTATTTAGCCTGTGCGTTTCCCGCCAAGCTGTGCACGTGCATCTACCCAAAGGAAATGGTCCTTTTTCAAATGTGCCCAGAGGCAGAGTATGATCGCCAAGCCATAAACCCAGAGGACTGACACCCCCATAGAGGCATTTTTCTTTTTTTTAATGTTTATTTATTTTGAAAGAGAGAGAGAGGGAGAGAGAGAGAGAGAACATGCATACAAGTACTTTCGGTTACAAGCATGTTTCTAGAATGAATTATGCTCACAAGCCAAGGTTTTACTGTAATTAGAAAAAGTTTCATATTTCCCTGTTTACTAGTTTTAAACGCCCATTGGGCAATGTTAATCCATAAGACTAGTCCCAGACAAATGTTTAAGTCTCTGACAAGACTGGTTCTCACCACCCTCTCAACTCCCACCCTCTAACATCTCTTCTGTAGGACCTTGCTTTTAGGAAAGAGAAAAGCAAAAAAAAAAAAAAAAAAAAGACCTCATAATATATGAGTGTCTTCTATATGCCAGTACATGGCTGGTCACCTTTTAAACTCAATAGCATCTAAAATTTTTTTTAAATTTTTTTTAAGTTTATTTATTCTTGAGAGAGAAACAGAGTGTGCAAAGGAGAGGAGCAGAGAGAGAGGGCGACACAGAATCTGGAACAGGCTCCAGACTCTGAGCTGTCAGCACCAAGCCTGACGTGGGGCTCGAACTCACAAACCATGAGATCATAACTTGAGCCAAAGTCGGGCACTTAACCAATGAAGCCACCCAGATGCCCCTCAATATCATTTAATGTTCATAATTCTGAGAAGACTTATTATCGCCATTTTAGAGATAAGGAACCCGCTGGAGAGGTCAAATCATGTATCCAAGTCACACAAATGGTAAAAAGTGAAACTGAAGTTAGAAGTCAGGCTCATCTGACTCTAGAACTGATGTTTCGCCCACCACACCTGGTTAACAAATCTAAAGGGGCTGTCCTGCCAGGAACATCAGCATTTGGAACAAATCACATTTAAGACCCTAAGATATGAGATTATTACAGGCATTAGGAACTAGCAGCCTACCTTCAACATACCACATGAGTCACTACCTCGACTTAAAGATCGTCCTACTGACCAGTCTTCACAGGATGATCAGGCAATTCACTGAAGTCCACATCCTGAACCTCAGAGGTTGGTGGACTCTTTACCCCTGAGACTGGATAGAAAATCTGATATAGGAAGGCGGATGTTCATTCATTTCTTCAACCGATATATTTTTTTAATGTTTATTTAATTTTAAGAGAGACAGAGACAGAGCGTGAGTGGGAAAGGGGCAGAGAGAGAACTGGAGACACAGAATCTGAAACAGGCTCCAGGCTGTGAGCTGTCAGCATGGAGCCCACGCCAGGCTCGAACTCACGAACCTTGAGATCATGACCTGAGCCAAAGTCGGCCTCTTAACCGACTGAGCCACCCAGGTGCCCTTCCTTCAACCAAGATTTATTGAGTGTTTACCGTGTACCACGCATGTGGCAAGGAAAGAAGACAGAGCGGTAACTAAGGTAGATATGTTCCCTGACCTCATGGAGCCAAGAAGATCATGGGGCTCCTTAAACGGCCCCTTTCCATTTTCACACACACACACACACACACACACACACACACAGCTGAGTAGGAGAGAAACTATATACTTAATTCTCATTATAACGCTTACAGTAGCAGAAGGCTCAATTGACTAGAGCAGAAATTGGTGGTTTAAAAATAAGCCAGAGCTGAGAAAGTGGAGATGATGCTTCCGAGAAATCTTCTCCTTATCTTCTCAAGTGAAAACAACAGCATGTGCACAGACGTCTCTAAGCAGCCATTCATAAGGCCAGAGGAAGAGGTTCAGACTACCCTCCCCTTGACCTAAGGGTGAAGAGATGGCGGCAGGAGGGTGGTGGGGGGAAGGGCATGGAAGGAACGCTGAGGAGAAACGACCTTTAGGAAGAGTTGGCTTTTGAGTCAGGAATGTCGGCTTATTATTGCCACATTTTGACCAGAGAATCTCAGAAAGGTGGCAGAGTTTGGGTTCATTTCAGAACAACACGTAGAAAGAATTAACTGGCCACCCAAAACCTTATCTGAACCTAAAATGTCTGCAAAATTGGGCAACAACATTCAGAGAAACAGCCCTTTCCTTGCAGGCTTTTAGTGTCAAGACTCCTTCTGGTCCAGTTGTAACTGAGTGAATAGAGAAGCCAAGAAAATTAAATGGAATTTTTGGAACGTGATCCTGGGTGTGCCGTAAGCTGAGGATGGAGATATTCGAGTTTATGAAAGTGGGGTGTAGACTTGCTTGCTTTAGGGTCCTTCCCATCCTTCAGAGCCTTGGCCAATGTTATAGAGCAACACTGGCTTCCAGGTTCCCTGCAAAGACCCAAGTTCAAGATGATCAGTCCAAAAACCTCTCCTTTTACAACATTATATGGAGAGTATTTGCTGACAACACCCTCGTAAGAGGGGATAGGTTCAAAAGCTCCATATACCAGAAAAACTGGTTAGAAAAATGGAATTTGACACCATGTCAAAGAAACAGATACACAAGTACTGATAAGATAGCAATGTGGGCGGTCCCAAGGGCTGCTGCACAGGGCAAAGAAAAGGCCAGTGTACAGGCACCAGGCCCTGCCTCTCCTGTCAGCCAGAGCAGCTCAGTTTTCCGCCTCATAAACTGAAGCTCTGGAAAAGGTTTAACTGGGGGGAATAAGGTCCAAATAGATGATATAGACAGATAGATGGATAAAGTATCTAAAACATGAAAACCCTGGTGGTGTAGAATGAATGACTCATTGTGAGTTCGGAGACTGCTCTTCTTGCCCAGACCACTGCTGGGTCCCTCTACGGCCTTAGGCAAGATCGGAACTTGTCAGTCTCGGGGTTGTTTCAGCTGGTAAGGCACAGTGTGGGCTGAAAGTTCTCTAGGGAGCCTCAACCCCAACATAAACTCTCTGGTTTCAAGGAAGCTCTAGATAAAGATTCCAGCTGCCTTTAGTGACCAGGGTTCATATCCCACCTTAGTCTCTTCCTCTTGAGAAGATTGAGTTTTACACGGAGATAAACCAGAGAACTGTTAAGTCATCTTTAAGCTTAGAAAACCCTTGCAACTGAGCCCAGAATGCAATTTAGAGATGACATGAGCACTCTATTCAGTGCCTTAGCCAGAGTAATAACCCAGCACTCATTGTGATAAAAGTATGCTGTTATTGAAAACTAACACGGGTCAGACGTTGGGCCCAACGTTTCATACATATTGATTCCTCTAATCCCCACCCCTTAGAACTATGATTACTCCCATTTTACAGATGAGGAAACTAAGGCTCAAAGAGGTTAAGTGATTAGTCCATGATCACATTGCTACTCAAATAGCAAACACAGACATCAATGCCAGGCAGTGCAGTGTCTGAACACTAGGCCATTCAAAGTGGAGACCAAGATGGAGGTCCAGTTGATATTTGAAAGAGAAGTTGTAAAAGCAATGAATTACATTGTTGGTAAAATCTAGGGGAATGCCTCAGAGATACTTAAGAATAGGCTTGTCAGACATACCAAGTTATTAAGAAGTAGTCACTCCACAGAATAGAGAAAGACTGACAAGTAGTTCTCAAAAAAAAAAAAAAAAGAAAAGAAAAAGATGAAATCAGGTCACTGACCATTGGCAGGATGAGGGAAACTTAAACAGAGAGGTTCCTACAGACAGGGTGAGGGAGGCATGTTGGCGAGGGGAAACCACCAGAAATTCATGCCAAGTGTCCAAAGGCCTGTCTCCATTGCTTAATGGCCCTGGGACTGTTTGAATGGGCCTTATACACCACTTCATGCCTGGTTTAGGTCTAAAAAAGGGTCAGTCCTGGGTCAGGTGAGCTGGGAGAGCTCTACCTCCTCCCACTGAGGTAGACTTCCTCCACTTTTGTGCTGATTTCTTCATGAAGGGATGAAAACAAAGAGGCATGAGCTATCATTTCATACATGCCTCCTATGACATCGAATTTAATCTCCCTCCCATGTAGTCCCCTTTCCTTTTGCCCCTCAGCCTTTACCTTCCAGCCCAGAATTTCCATATCTTGCTCTGCTCCCTGATCTACACTTGAGCTTAAAAATTCCACGCAGTCTTCGCCTTTTGAAAAGCATTCACATTGCCATTCTTTCTGCCCCAAACAACAATGAAGCATCATGGTCCTTCATAAAGGGACTGGAAAGGCTAGTCTGCAGGACAGAGAGAAAGGGGCAGTGGTGACAGAGACCCCCCCACCCACCTAACCAGGACTAAAACTGACCAGGAGCAGATGACGGGCACAGTTCCTGCCATACGCGAAGGACTCCAGTAATAGTTGTTCAAAAAAAGAGAGAGGGAGGGAGGCAAGGAGGGAAAGAGGGAGGGAAAGAAGATGGAAAAGATATTTTGTTGGACAGTTATAGCTGATTTGATGATTTGGAAACCTCCAGACCATACTCAGGGGCTGCCAACAGCCAGTGAATTTTTACTTTATAAAATGAATCCAATAATACATTTCTATTAATGACCTTGAGGACTGCTTCATACATGAATTATGTTTATATCACTCTGCCTCCCATACTGAAGTATTAGCTGCTAAAGGCTAATGTGCTAAACATTTTCTGTTTCTATTTGCCCCTCCTTTATCCACCATGCCTTTGGGAGTCTTGAGCTCTACCCAGGCTCCCTTGCACTTCCATTGAGTTCTCCAGTGGGAGGCATAGATGAAAAATTGGAGGGTGGGAAGAGAGAATTTATTCCTACCTGCTAGGCCACGTTTGGGCAGCGGCTGTGTTCTTCTACCAAAAACCACAACCCTCATCAAACAGGCCTTCTCCAAAAGCCACAGCCCTCTCCAGGACTGATGGCCACTCTTTCCCGTCATGCCTGCAGACTGAGAGGTGGTAGGGGCTTTCTGCCATGATTGTGTTCATCCTGCACTTTACACCATCCCTTCCCAGTTCTCTAAACCTTACCCCACAGCTCTGTAAATTGTCCTTTCATTCAACCTTCATTCACATTTTGATTCCTTATGGTTCCCACAGTATGGAGCTGACCCTGTGTTAGGCACACACCATTTTGGTGCTGGAAGTGACACCTATTTTGGCTTCCTTCTACTGCCCTGGAACCCCAGCCCGGGCTCTGCAAGGGCAACTCCTACCTAATTCTTTCTCCTGTGTTAAAGTTCTATTGAGAATGATTAATATACCTCTTGATTTAGTCTTAGAAATCTTTCTTACAACGTAAATATGACTTCTGGGAGGATCACATTCTTATCTTGATCATTACTGGAAGTGAATAAGCTTATTAGACTTATTGGGGAAAGTGGATAAATGCAGCATGTTTTAAGAGTCTGTGATTTATTAGCCATGATTTCAATGTTATCGCTTATAAACACGTAGGACAGCAGATGTTGCTTTCACTGGGGACTGGGGAAGGGACAGATTGTCCACAGCAGTGCTAAGGAGGTTGCTGAGAGGGGAGAAACGAGAAGGGTGTGAGGACATGGAGGCCAAGCAAAGGGGATTGTGTCCAAAGATAGGGAAGGACCCGAAAAGAAACTGGATTCATTCACATATTTGTACAGGGCCGGGCAGGCCCCACCCATTTCCTTCCTCCTTTTCTCCACCCACCATTACTGCCCTCCTTGAATTGCTACTTCCTCCTCCTCTTCTTTCCCTCCTGTGTCTTTGAGCACCGCTGACGTATTGCCTAAGTCACAGAGTAAATTCATGTTCATGATTGCCAAAAACATGCCAGATACCTCTGGTGCACCACTTAAACGGTTGCAGGTCTGGGAGAAAGGTAAGGAATCTGAAAAAGTGGGTCCATAAGGGCCCCAATATGTGTGGCTCTGCCTGGAATGAGTGTTATATGGATGAAACATCCCTGAGAGGGAGGACTCGCCCATCCAATGGACTGAGAACATCCATTCTTCGCTGCTGGTGTTCTCAAGACACTGAAGGGCTAGTGTGTTGGCAAACAAGAAGACCTCTCCCTTCTTCAGCATTTAAAGGACCCCAGTGCTAATCACACCACATAGGGATGGGAGTTAATGGCTCTCCGGAAGGGCCCCTAAGCTACATGACTCGGAGGCACAGGCCTCTGGGTTATCAAGGAGAGGAGAGGGGCAGGGAGGTGTCAGCTCTCTGATCACATGTATGGTGCTGGGCTCTTGCTCATGGGATGTGTGGCAGAGGCTGCTCCTTCCCACTGCAGTATCTTTTCACCTTGTCCACTGGAGAAATGACATTTCCCAGCCTCCACTAAGCTCTGGCCAATGTGTAATAAGCAGAAGCGATGTGTGGCAGGCCTCCAGGAATCTCTTTATAAGACAACTGTCAGGTGCTATTTCCACCACCACCACCCCTTCCTAACTTTCCCTGCCCTCCTTCTGCTATGTAGAGTATAGATGTGATGGCTGGAGCTTCTGCAACCACCCACGACCATGAGATGGGAGCCACATGGAGGGGATAACAGAATATTAAGACCAAAGACTGAGTTCTTGACTGTGCAGGATTTTACCAATCCTAAACTGCTTGCCTCTGGACTTCCTACATTTGAGAGGAAAATAAAGTTCTCTTCTCTTTAAAACACTGTCATGTTGGATTCTTTGTCGTATGTTACCTGACCTGATTCTAATTGATAAAGCATCACTCCAGGCTTTAGGTCTAACACCAAAGCTATCTTAAATAAATTCTAGTTCAGAAACTCCACTGTCATTTCCTTAATTTCTCCAGAAGTGTCTAAATATGGACTTTACTTTCCCTTTCTTT
Source organism: Helogale parvula (assembly GCA_004023845.1). NCBI lineage: Eukaryota > Metazoa > Chordata > Mammalia > Carnivora > Herpestidae > Helogale > Helogale parvula. The sequence continues at coordinate 8,458 of PJEM01008865.1, forward strand.
CTGGGAAAGTAAAAAAGATAATATTCCATGGTCCCTAAAGACGCCCCCAACTCATGGTCAAACGACAAAGCAGAACATGGAATAGCATGTAGGATCCTGTCCAGGCCAAGTTCTGGTTCCTTAGGTTTCCAGAGAGCGGCAGTACTACAGTCTAACTATGAAATAGGTACATGAAACCCACCTACATTTAGGGCCACACTCGAGATCAGTAATGATGCCACATCTCCAGATGACTCGGGGACCCTTCATGAAAAGAGGCTCAGGAAACAAGAGACACATCCCTGTCCTCAGCTGGGAAACAGCACTCCGTGAGTCAGATCCGGCACAGCAGGACTGAGGCGCAGAATGGTGCACTGGGCCATTTCAGGAAGTAGTTCACAGTGGAGGGAAGTGGCATGCAAGGAGAAGGGAGGGCGGAGGATGATGAGCTGCCCGGAGTGGGCACATTTCCCCATCACTCTTCCCTGCAGCTGTTGCGGCCACAGAGCGTGTCTTGATGTCTTCATGATCTCGCCTGATGAACCTCTTTTCCCATCACACTTCACCTTCTCCACTACCATTGTGCATGCCCCAAACATAAATGCCAGGTCAGACCCTGGAGACACCATACCCTTCCATAGCAGCAGGCCTCTGCTCATGCTGTTCTGTGTGGTTGGAAAGGTCCTGTCCCTCCACAAGTTGGAATGACACCTCCTCAGGAAAGCCTTCTTAGATTTCCTCAGGCCACGTTGGAACATTTTTCCTCTGTGCTTTCAGAGCACTTTATCCAGTCATACAAACTTCCATTTTAGGGATAACCATAGCTGTTTCCCATGTACACTTCATGTGCATGAATTTAACTGTACTTGCTCAGTTAACAGAAAGAGGGAAAAGGAGAAAACAAAGAGAAAGACATATTTTTATTCCAGACACCCTACAAAATATAGCTTCATAAAATAAAATTTTTAAATTTTTAAATGTAAGATCATGGGGTACCTGAGTGGCTCAGTCAGTTAAGCGTCTGAGTTTCGCTTGGGTCATGATCTCACAGTTCATTGGTTCAAGCCCCACGTCAGGCTCCATGCTGATAGCATGAAGCCTGCTTGGGATCCTGTCTCTACTTCTCTCTCCCTGGCCCCCCCTCACTTGTATTCCCACTCCCTCTCTCTTTTTCTCCGTCTCTCAAAATAAATAAATAAACTTTTTTTTTTTTTAAAGGAAGGTCTCACTAAAATGGAAAGAAAAAAATAAAGGAAGTTTCTTAGAGTTTACGTAAGGGATTTTTGAAGGAGTGATTTTCTGGACTATTTGTCATCTCACTTTATATGCTGACTTTGGACTACATCTTTGAATACGATGTGACTCTTCTGCAGAGCATCGCATAGTGACTTCTCTAACTATCCTTATGTGGACTGCTCCAGGCCATGAGCCTCTGAATGACAGCCATTTGTGGCATTCATTTTGGGGTCTTCTGGGCCTGGCACAGTGTCTCGTTGACAGTTGGTGGTCAATAAACATTTGCAGGAGGAAAAGTTGAATGGTACCAGCATGTCCCATTGGCTACAACTGAACTAGAAACCAAATGAAACTGTCTCACCCCATTCACCCCTACAACGCCTTTTTCGAACTGTCATCCAGTCCCCTCTTTAAAGACACCTGAACACGAGCCATTCTCTGTGCAAAGCAACACACTTCACTGTTTCATTAGAAAATGTCTGACCAAGTCCAACTGTTAAGAAATGAGAACTGTCTGGAAGCTCATTGTGGCACCATGAGCAGCAACGGGAGTTTAGTTAGAGAGTTCTGCACCACCGCCACCCCCAATAACACTAGCTATAGGAATCAGAAGCCTTTCCTTACTGAACAAGTAACACTGGCTTCCTGCTCTTAGAGTTTGAGAATCTGAAGGCCCATTTCACTCTCAGCAGTGATCCTGAGAATGGTCTTTTATATCTCAATGATCCGGAGACCAACCTTCAGGAAGGCTCAGAATAGCTGTCAATCTGGAGGTAACACTGGAGTAAAAGAGGAAAAAACAAAACAAAACAATAAAACCACCTTTTCACTGGATAAATCAACTTTTGATCCCCCGTCATAATAGATCAGAGAGATGGGGACCTGAAAGTGATAGCTGTTGACTGCTCGGCTGAGCCAGGAAGAAAATGAGCTCCAGTCACGGCTGGGCAGACCGCACGTGTGTATCTTTGGTAAGGAGAGGAAGTGTTGGTTGTCTGTTTAGCTCAATCTCTCTCTCTTCTTATCTCCTCCCTCTACTTTACTTTATAGGGAACCAAAAATCTTTGCTTTATATTCATCCATTAATTCAATAAAATGTTTTTGAATATCTGCTCTGTGTCAGATACTATGCAGTCTTACAGGTACACAAGTAACGGGAGATTTTGCAATATCGTGTGGTAAGTGCTACAATAGCATGCTAATTGGCATAACAGAAGCATATATGAGAGGCACCTAACCCTATACTGGAAGACAAAATAACAATGACAATGACAACAACAATAATAACTAAGCATAGTAAATGCTTACCGTGTGTCAGATTCTGTTCTATGTACTTTATTATATTACTCAATCTTCATTACAAATTTAAGCGATAGGTAAGCTTATTATCATTCTCATTTTTACCTGAACTAAAAAGGCATTGGGGGGAAAGGAGGTAGATATCAAGGCCTATGATGACAGGAGTCTACGACAGATGTGAACAGGTGAGGGAGAGGGAGTCATTTAGAGGAAATCTGAATTTCTGGTTTAAGTGATGGGTAGATGGTGGTGCTGTTACTGACAAGCAAATTTACCGAGGAGTTGATGTTCCATCCAGAGCATCCCATCTGAGAGGAGAAAGGGAGAAGTCAGAGATTCCTAAACATTCCTAATCCAATTCTCTGCCATGGTCAGGTGCATGAAGCCACTCTACTGATGTCTGCAATACAGCCTTTCTGGGAGATTCCTACAGGACCCGTAAGAGTCCAGGAGGCCGAGGGGTGACAATCAAAGATAGGGTGGATGTTGTAACAGTGGAGGAAAGGCTCACCTAGAGACAGAAGACCCTGTCTAGAGCCTGCCTGACCAAAGGTCACACAACTCTGGAGTCTTACCACTGCCTATTCTGAGAGTGTTTTGCCTGGTTACAAGAAATCATGGAACTGGGAGGTGGCGAGGGAGTGGATCTGTGTTGTCTTTAGCCTAGACTAATAACATTTAGCCTACAAATGGGATTTGTAGGCTATGTATCAGATGCTAGGTTGTAGCTAGAAACCTTTGAGTCCAAGGTTTAAAGAAGCCAGCCTCTGTCAACTCAGTAGAGAGGGTGACTCTTAGAAAAAAATCTATGGTTCGTTGTATTGATTGTGAGTGTACAAAGCAAAGAGTCAGTGTCAAAAACCCTGAATGGAACAAGACATATAGAGACAAGAAGGCTGGTTGGATATCTGTTCATGCAGAGAAAACTTTGATACTTTTTTATGGCAGCCCAGAAAAGAATATCAAGGGGCAGGGGAGCACCTCACAAAATGACAGAGGTGAACTCAGGTGGAAACTAGAGAGAAAGGTATAAGAGTAAGAAGCAATAAGAAGCACAACATAGAAACTTACGATGGGAGACGAAGGTCTTTTGGGCGACAAATGCAGAAAGTCTTTCTTTTAATGTTCTTTTTAAATTTATTTATTTCTTTAAAGAATGAGTGAAGGAGGGGCAGAGAGAGAGAATCCCAAGCAGGCTCCATGCTCAGTGCTCACAGTCGTGAGATCATGACTTTAACCAAAGCCAAAAGTCAGATGCTTAAACAACTGAACCACCCAGCGCCCCAAATGCAGGAAGTCTTTAAGAGCTAGGGCCCAAAGGAGTAAGAGGTCAAAGATCTAAATAGCATAGAACTCCAGAGAAATGGTATGGACACCTAAATAGGAAGAAAGATAAGCCCGAAAACCTGGCCCTGACTGTTTTGTGACTACAAGTGAGAAAAGGAGCAGCTGCCTCAGGAGCTACTAGTACAGGCACTGTTGGTGGTAGAAAGTAGAAGCTGGGGTGACTGGCCAAAAACTAGGTTAACCAGATCAGAAAACTAGAAGTGAGAGAGTAGCAAGAAGGTAGGTAATAGCGTAGAAGAAGATTGAGAAGCAGAGGGCGAAGGGAGATGGGCATTTATGAAATGAAGTTACAAGGTTGGCAGTGATGGTAAAGCCATTGGTGAGTTTAGGAGAAAATGCAATGAGCTACGGGGCAGATGCTTACTCTTATGAAATCGTTACCTATGGAAAAAAACTATAACCCTCCCTGTGACATTTGTGCTGGTGGTCTCACTGACAACACATGGGTGGGCCTTGGGAGCCTTCCTAACGTGGCCCTTCATAGGCTGTCCAGTCCAGTGGTGCTCGAGAAAAGAAACCTGTACCAGAATATAACCTGAACAGATTCCTTCATCGAGAACAGAGATGGGCAAACTACAGCCTCTCCCCCCACCCCCAAGCCACATCTACCAACACTGGACATTTTCCAGCTGTGCCAATTTTTGTCAAAAGAAAGAAGAAAGAGAGAAGAGAAAAGTTGTATTGGAACACGGCTACAGTTACACCCATTCGAACACACGGCATTTTGTCACCACTAAACAGCAACACTGAGTAATTGTGACAGAGACTGCAAAGCCCAACGTATTTACTTTCTGGCCCTTTACAGAAAGTTTGTCAACCTTTGATCTAGAGGCCATATTCTGCTTTTTAAAATTTTTTTAATGTTTATTTCTTTTTGAGAGAGAGAGAGAAAGCCAGAAGAGGAGGGGCAGAGAGAGAGGGAAACACAGAATCTGAACCAGGCTCTGGTCTCTGAGCTGTCAGCATAAAACCTAATGTGGGACTTGAACCCACAAGCCAAGGGATCTTGACAGGAGCCAAAGTCGGATGCTTAACCAACTGAGCCACCCAGGCGCCCCCCAGAGGTCATATCCTAAAATGTTAACAGCCTTACTGTGTTTAATGACACCACTGCTTTAAACGTTGGGGCAAACTCCTTCCGTGGTGATAGGTTGGTGGCCTGTGGACTGGCTTCTGTGGACACTGTGACTACTTCTGTCCACAGGGCCATAGAGGAGAACAGCTCTTGCTATCCAAAGGTCAGAAGTGAGTCCAAAGTGCATCCAAAGGGCAGGCTCTAAGGAGACAGAGCCACCGTTCTACCTCTATAAATGCAGTCACCCAACACTACAGAGATCTTGAACACACTGACATTCTAGACACCACTTTTAAAGGATGGGGTGCTCAGAAACCGCCAAACAGAGGCTCTGCCTAGAGGTTATTTTGATGAGAGAAGAGCTTATGTATTTTTATGCTTGTTTGTCTTCATTATAATTAGACTGCTAACTCCTCAGGGTAAAACTTGCCTAACCATAAACTTCAGAGTGTACACTTCATTACTAAAGGTAAACCACCAAACTCTTTACCAGGACAACAGTAAATATTTATTTTTATTCTCCGGAATCTTTTGTGAAGTAATGGGCAATAATAATGTGGGGATAATTTGTCCAATTTCCCCCAGTTTTAGCATCTAATTAATGTCTGTGTTTTGGACTGTGTGAGAAGTTCGAGGCAGGGTAAGAACTGTCTCCTTTGTTTCCTGGTGTGTGTGTGTGTGTGTGAAATCAAGGATGGCAAGTAATTTCAGAAATACACTTATTATAATGATATTACAAGAAGAGGGTGAGAAAGAAGCTTCCTAAGTTCATTCGTTCGTTCATTCAGCGTTGCCGAGCCACACACAGGAGCTGTTCTAGTTACTAAGGATACAGTGATGAGAAATATACACAGAAAAGATGGAGGTCAAAGTAAGTTGGATAAGGAAAGGACTCATCCATGACTTGATGCTGGCTCTGGTTCTAAATCCGATTCCAGACTAGCTGCTGGGTCCACACAGTTCTCTGACACAGAGATGACCCTGGCTGAATGTGACCACATTCTGACCCGGTCCCTCTGCTGGGTCAGACTCATCTCATTGCCCTGACACCCCTGGTATGGTATTCTTGACTCACTACCTCAGCCGGACTGCAGGCGAGTGTGGATGCCCAGAGGAACTCTACCTACCGTAGCCACGCCTCCTCCAGCAATTCCAGAAAAGCCCTAAAGGATTTCTGCAACCAGCTCTTCCAGTTGGGCAGAAATTTCCTGCCTTGGCAATCAAGAGGACTTGGCAATCAAGAGGTATTTTGTTTTGTTTTATTTTAAATGCACAGCACATCCCCAGGCAGCCCCACCCACTGTTCTAATTCCATTAAATTTATTCCTTTTGGACCTTTGTTTTTCTCCTTTGGAAAGCAGAAGTAGGAGAAAGGTAGGGAGAGAAGCTGGAAAAGTGAGAGTCGTCTATAAACATGAAAATTGAGATCCTCTGCACCCCTGTTTGCCTCTTTACTTTCTCTTCCCTCAAATCTGTCACCCCCACTCATCAAATACCCAAGCTTCTGCCCAGTCTCTCACCCCAAGGAGTAGAGGCTGCCTTAATCGAGCTGAAATGTGTAATGTCACAGGAGCTGGCAATAATTAAAGGGTAAAGCAGACATCTGTGTCTTCAGAAAATAACACATATGCATACTGCTCTTAATTTAAAACTAATAACAATGTCACGCTAACATAATTAAGGCCTCATTTATTAGGTCCAGTGGGAAATGAGCAGTTCTGCATCATTGATTCCCCCAGAATCCTGGAGGCTCAAATTTGGGAAATTAAATCGTTTTCACATTTTTCGTTGTTCTGGAAATCTTTCTAAATACATTGCATTATTCTCTATTTTCCTAAATAAAACTCACCCAGTATATTTTACTACCCTCTGTAAGGACAGAACCACTTCTAACATTATGTCCCCAGTGCCTGGTGGAGTACTCAGCCTCCCAATACATATTTGTAGAACAAATAAATAAGTATAGCCTCCAATATTGAACTTTGATGGCAACAGAAATGAACTCTTGGGCTCTGGAGTTAGAGCTCTCTGGCCTCTTCTCAGATTGTTTTTTGCATTCTTATTTGTGCTTTTATAATTCTTCTGCTCCTCCTTCCATAAAGTTGCCAGCTTCTTGCTTCTGTTTCTAAATGTTCCTCCCTGCCTCATTAATGCACTGACTATAATCTGCTGTAGATCAGAGTCAAGCTTATTAAGTCCTGCCTGAGATAAAAGTAAAGAAAAGAGGCAGAGTGGCTTTATGAATTTTTGATGCCCATATTAGCCACCCAAAGGCCTTTTTTGCTTCCCTCTGGTTTCTCAGATGGCCACCCTTGCTACATGAGTAACTCTAAGCTAAGTCAAGCATTCCCATGAAAACTACAACAGAAACTCATAATAAATGAGTCTTACTTGGGTTAGAACCTCTCACCACAGGTCATCCAGGAAAAGATTGCCACTGATCACAGGACGTCACATCTAAATTAACTGGTTCTTCCACACTTTTGAAGCAAAGCCAACCAATATAACATTCCAGAAAAGGGTAGGTCATGGGGAGCCCCTGATAGGTTACGGTACTTCCCAAAATTCAGGAGTAAACCTCTGCCAGGATCTTTCAAATGGATCTTCCATGTGCTGGTGCTTTGGACCCTCTTTGTTTCCCAGAAACTCCAAATTTATCGCATAAGCAATCCAGGATTGAGAGTTTCCCAGAGTTTCCTTGGAGCGAAAAGAATCTCTACTTTCTCCGAAAACAGAAAGCAAATGGATGAAAATATCATTTTCAAGTTTACCAAAAAATCATTTAGCCCTCAATAATGTATTCTGTCACTCACAAAGAGTGCAATGAAGGCAGCAGTGAACTGTTTCTAAATAGGGAGGAAATAAGTAAATGAGATTAGCATCGGACCACTGAATCCCACCCTTGGTGTGCCTCTCATTTCATCTTGGTTCCAAAGCAAACTGGTTAAAGCATAAGTTTTCTTCCCCCTACATGGTCTGGTCTAGGGCCAGAGAGTTTTTTCTTGGCTGGAGTAAGTAAGGGAATCAGGAGGCAGAACTCAAGCCTCACCCCTGAGTCAGAAGCTCTCTCACCAGGTGACCTCAAGCAGGCTGTCTGAGCCCTATTGGATTCTAACTCTCGGTCTGTAAAAGGAATGATGATTGTACCCCTCTGCTCCCAGGATGCTGTGAGACTTGGTTAATTGGTGTTTGGAAAAGCTTGGATCTTTGAATGAAAGCATTTACAAGTTTTGAGCTCTGTTCTTAGCTGAGCCTTTGTTCATTTGAATTTTCTTGACTATGGCAATGGACCTTCTATAAATCCCTTTGGAAAATGAATTCCTTAACCCTAAGAGTGTGGTGGTGAATAAATGCCTTTTAAGCCTCTTATGTCTCCCTCTGACTCATTTTTCGTCTCATTCATGTTCAACATAGATTGCTTCAACTCTAAGAAAAATTCTCTAAAAAGTTTTAATTTTTAAAATATATGGTATAAACTAGATTTTTCTAAATCAAATTGTGGATTAAATGCAGTTATAAATGTTGCTTGCTTCAAATTTTTAATTTTGAGGGGCGCCTGGACAGCTCGGTCAGTTGAGCGTCTGACTTCGGCTCAGGTCATGATCTCACAGTTCGTGGGTTCGAGCTCCGCGTTGGGCTCTGTGCCGACAACTCAGAGCCTGGAGCCTTCCATGGATTCAGTGTCTCCTTCGCTCTCCGCCCCTCCCCCATTCATGCTATGTCTCTCTCTGTCTCTCAAAAATAAATAAATGTAAAAAAGTTTTTTTAATTTTTAATTTTGAGAAAAGATAAGGTTTTTCAAAGTGAATACACTACCCTCTGATACTCTCCTTTCTTTTAACAGCTCTGTTGACATATAATGACAGACAATAAAATACACTGTTTAAATTGTATGATTTGAAAACTTTTTGCAAATATATACATCTATGAAACCATCACTACAATCAAGATCCTAAACAAACCCATTCCCCCCAAAACTTCCGCCTGGATTCCTTCACTCCATAAAATTATTTTGAAATTTATTCTATACTCTGAGGCATATCACAGCTCATTCCTTTTCATTGTTAGGTAGTATTCCACCGTGTGGATATGCCACGTTTGCTTATCTTTTTGCTTGTTGATGGACATTGGGTTGTTTCAATTTGGGGATATTGCAAATAAAGTTGCTATGGGTATTCATGGACACATGTTTGTTTGCATGGGGATATCTTTTCATTTCTCTTGGGTAAACACCAAGAAGTGAATGACTAGGTCTTATGGTACAATATTATCTTCTGCAGAGATCCTAAGCAAACAGATACTGTATTTGGAGAAAAGTATGATACATGTGAACCCCTACACCTGGTTCTCTTGATGCCTACAATTGTTTATCACTGAACCAAAAAAAATTTATACTTTCTTCTTCTTTCCTTATATTATGAAAATAAGAGAAAGAATCTGCCTTGGTGTTACACAATGCAATTTACAAAATGCTTTTGCACACATTATCATGATATATCCATACTAGTGATTGATTTACTTCTTCTTTTCATTCTCTGATTCATTCCAGTTGATTGTCTCCCGACAATAACACCTCCAAGGCTGAATGAAGTATTCAGGTCTCCAAAGAACTGCATATCCAAACTGCTTTTGCTCCCTCGTTACTCTAAAGGCAACACTTATCCCAAGTCATGGCCCTTGCCAAAAGCCGCCTTGTCCCTACTTCAGAAGTGAATCAAGAAGGTGCAGACCAGATTGTCCATCTGCTTGCTCTCGACTGTTGCCTTCTTTCTCTCTCAGTCCGCATGTCTGCAGATTCATCCATCACTAAGACTGCAGTTCATAGCGTACCAACTTCTTTTTTTTAACATTTTTTTTTTGAGAGACAGAGAGAGACAGATCATGAGTAGGGGAGGGGCAGAGAGAGAGGAACATACAGAATCAGAAGCTGGCTCCAGGCTCTGAGCTGCCAGCACAGAGCCTGATGCGGGGCTCGAACCCAGGGACCGTAAGATCATGACCTGAGCCGAAGTCAGGTGCTCAACCAACTGAGCCACCCAGGCGTCCCTTGTACCAACTTCTTGACTCCAACTTTTTCACAGATGTCTCAACTAGAAAGATACAGAAACTGTTCTTTGTGTAACTCCCAAACCCTGAATCATCTTACCATGTTGTTTCGGTTAGAAAACAATATTATTGGGGAAATACTGTTGAAAACCAAACTAAATATTTTCACTATTTCATGCCAGAAATAACTTCATTCAGTGGCTGTAGAAAAATTGCAGCGAGACCTTTAGAAGCTCCACTCCAGAAATCTCATCCTGCCTCTCTGCATTTCCATCTACTTTGCCTGTTGCTAAGTCTTACTGCCTTTTCTTTCTCAGTTCTCCCAGTGTCTTCTAAGGTGTGGAGAAGACTGTCAGTCCAAGTCTATAGGAGATCATTCTAAAAAGATTGTTTAGCTTTAGGACAACCGGATTTCTGAATGCAAAAGTTAGGTTATATCCCTCTGCACACAAAAATGTAATTTAACATGGATTTACAATTTAAAAGTAGAACTACACAAGCACTGGAAAAATATGAAACTTTTAAAGTAATATTAGGTGGCAGAAGTCTTCCCAAGCAAGATGTAAAACCTAGAATGCATAAAGGAAATTGTTGATAAATTGTCTATGTAGATTTTCCATTTGTGTAAGTGACAACTATGGCAACAAAGTTGAAAAGTAAGAAGCTGATTGGGAGAAAATACTTGCAATATATCTACATAGAGAAAGATTCCTACTCTTAATATATAAAAAGCTCCTTACATTAAATTGTACCCTTAAGAGATCTGCACTTTGGGGGTGCCTGGATGGCTCAGTCAGTTAAGTGTCCGACCTCAGCTCAGGTCAAGATCTCATGATCTGTGGGGCGCTTAGGTGGCTCAGTTGGTTAAGCGTCTGACTTCGGCTCAGGTCATCGTCTCACGGCTCGTGGGTTCAAGCTCCGAGTCGGGCTCTGTGCTGACAGCCAGCTCAGAGCCTGGAGACTGTGTTCAGATTCCATATCTTCCTCTCTCTCTGACTCTCCCCTGTTCATGCTGTCTGCCTCTGTCTCTCAAAAATAAATTTAAAAAATAAACATTAAAGAAAGATCTCATGGTCTGTGAGTCTGGGCCCCTGAGTCAAGCTTTGTTCTGATAGCTCAGAGCCTGAAGCCTGCTTCAGATTCTCTGTCTCCCTCTCTGTCTCTGCCCCTCCTCTGCTCGCACTCTGTTTCCTCTCTCTCAAAAATAAATAAACATTATTTTTTTAAAAAGTGTGTACTTTGCTGCATGTACATTTTACCTCAAAAAATAAAAAAGACTGTAAACAAATATTAAATCTTATTATTGATAAGCAACTAAAATATTTAGGTACTGATATCTACAACTTAGTTCAAAATGCACAAGAATGAGGCAAATTGATAAATGAATAAAGGAATAGATAGATAAAAAGATAAATGATAAAATAAATATAGCAAAATGTTAATTATCCATCTAGACAACAGGTGTATGGATGTTTAAACTACACAATTCTTTCAACTATTCTGTGTGCTTAAAAATGTTCATACTAAAATGTTGGGGGGAAAACCCTAGAATGGATAAGAAAATACACTTAACTCCTAAGATCAGAAAACAAAGAAAATCAATAGACAATTAGGAATTTTTTTTTAAATGGATTTAA